>FIZR01029114.1:0-21554 GCA_900060175.1 Ferrisia virgata
AATTATGCTAGATTTTTTTAATGCTAAGAGTAAAATGTTTATGCTAAATGAACTTCAAATTATGCCAGATCTGGCATAATTATGCTAAATTGGCAACACTGCAAATATTAACAATGTTTGTGCGCTATAAAATGCTCACAATTTATCGAATAACTCTTCGCATTAAATGTTGGAAATTTATCTACAAAATTGTATATTCACTCGGATCATTTGCAGGTGATAAATTATAGCGAGGCGTACATATGCAAGTATCTAAAAGTCGATAGATAAATTCCTACGTTTTTGTTTTGAATTTATCTTTATAATGTAAGTATAAGAAGAGCACAACCGTGAATTTGTACAACCCAGATCAAAAATTGTTTCATCCTTGTACCGCGTACATTGTACTTAATAATATTTGATTTTGAAGCTACATAGTAAGCTTCACTCATTACCATATTTTTCGACGTGAGAGAAAATTCCAAAACAAAGAGACGAATACTTGGTATTTTTACTAGAAATGTTCGAAAAGGTATAAAGGTATCCGAAGGGTAATACTTGCTGGTAACACGATCGTACACAAAACCCGTGTTATTCGAGGCCGTCTTCGGTATCCACGTCTGAAGATCTAAAGCCGTTTAAATTTCGCCTTGGTCGGCGTATTGGCCTCTATTTAATAACTTCTCATTGTTAATCCGACCTCCATTATATCGTTTTTCCGGCCGCGGCCCGTTCTCTTCTTAAGAACGTCGATCTGCACCCGAAATTAAGCATCTTAGATGCAGCAGCCGGAGTCTATTAACTACAAATGGGTATTACGTTCATCTGCGATGAAAATCCATCTAAAGTACAGCCCACAATGGTGTAGAGGCCTTTTACTGGCGTAGATATATACGAAAAAGGCTACAGTAGGATAATTACAAAACCTTGATACTTATTCGGAGAGAGAGAGAGAGTATACACCTTTTAGAGACGGCCAGACCGTTAGTATAATACTCCGACACGTTTTATAACGCTTGAATTTATAATTAGTTGCCATCGACTCTAAAATTAGCTAAAATTTCGTCCACGGAAAGTGTACCTACCTACCTACGTACCTACCTGCTGTGCATATTGTCATAAAATGTAGCATACCTGAGTGTAGGTAGGGCTCTATGTACTAGATGGTGCTCTGGTACTTTCTCGTTGAACTATTCGATTGCATGGGGGAAAAAAAATTCCGCTTTTGGCAACTTTAGCGACAAAAAGTTTCTCATACGAGTAAGATAATACTGTACGTAGTGTAGAAGCGCGACGCGACCTAAATGGCAAAAGAAGAAGCAAACAGTGCAAGGAAGAGTGTACTTTACTTTAAAAGTACATCTATATATATACATGTGAAAACAAAGATTCGACGATAATGTGAAAAATGTGCCCGTTTCTTAACGTTGCCAAACATGCTTATCTGCATGAAAGCTAACAAATTCGTTCGCAGAATTGAAACATTATTCGGAAAGCTGCAGCTTTTATCTTGCAAAATGCCAGCCTGTGCCGGGCTAGGCTAAAAATCCAACGTACACGATACCCTAGTGCTTCGTCGCTCGTACATGTATACGATTCGCTGATTTCGTGCAACTCTATCTGAAAATTTGATTTTGTGTTTTTCTACTTTCACGATTCACGTACCAATTTGTATAGTATATGTATTAGGGTAGGCGAATTACCATCATTACCGACTTTCAATTATACCGAAAAACTAATTAAGATTAGAAAATTAAAGCTCGCGATTATTCGTCGTTAATTGCTGTAGGTCGTCGTGTAGTACACAATAATAATCGAAACCTTTGCGCCACACTATAAAGGTGGAGGTAGGGTGTATAGTAGATAATTACGTATACGTATACAATAAAACGTAAAAATTAAATGCCATCCGCGAATACAACCAGGCTGTGTTTTGCTATCTTTACTCATAAACGAAAGCTATTTTTGCATTTTATGCCACCCGCATGCTCGTAGTCGTAGTCGTCGGTGCCTACCTATATCTTGATGTATTTTAAAATACGAAAACCTGGTCGTCGCCTGGCGTCCTCGTCGCCTCGTAACTCCCTCGATACTAACCAGGTCACCTGCGAGTACTACTACAACATTTACGTAACAACAAACTTTTCCAAAAGTTGTTAGTAATTTTGTAGCAGCGAAATTCACGCTTTTACAATTTGCGTGTGTCTCTTGCGTTGAAGCTGGTTTAATTGCCAACGATAATGGACTTTCGAAGAACAGACCAAAGAAACACTCTCCGTAGAATATCGTTTCCGTTTCGACGCACCTTTCAGGTATCAAACGATGGTAGAAAAAATTGCAATCGGTTTACCATGTTGCAGCCTCGAGTAAACTCCTCGTCTCGCTTAAAGAGTCCCTTTAATTATGCGGCTTGTATGGTTGGAAACGAGATTTTCGATCAAATAATTCTCTACGTTCGCCTGGAAACAAGCTAAGTACCTACTTCAGACACCTTTTAAGATGGATGATCCGTTATCTCAGGGAATAGCTAATTCGTCCGCTGCAAAAAAAAAAAGTTTTCAGCCAAAGTTCTCAAGTTCAAAGATACCTACGTACTATATACTTTGGTAAACTCCATCAACGAAGACGCTGCTATTGGCCGCGTGTAATTATAAAATTTGTATTTTCTCGCGAGAAATACAATGCACGTTTTGGAAAACTTTTCACGCCCTAATTTTTTTTCCACCCCCCTCTTTCTCTTCCTCTTGAAATTTTTTTCGAGTTTCCCGATGTGGCATGGGTTTCAATTTTTTTGAATTCATGTCCGAATGAATTAGTACGTGTTTCGATAAAATGACTAACAATTAGCTAAAGCGAGATTAAAATAAAATATAAAAAAGGTCTATAGCGTTTTTTTTTTTTTTTTTTTTTTTCAAGAGAATTTACTTTTTGAACCAAATTTTAGCAATTTAATATGAAAGAGCGATAATCAAAAACCGTAGATTTTTTTTCAAATTTTGAACTGTATCGGTCTAAATATGTAGTACTCTTTGTTGATAGCACATAAGTTATGCATACCAGCGATGAAAAATTATCAGGAAAGGCTAGTTTCTAAATTTAATAATAAAAAAAAAAAATTAATTGAATTACAGTCCTAACGAACGAAAGAGAAAATATTTCAAAATATTCCTACTCTAATTAAGAGAAAAAATAACTTTTTAGATGAAATAAAGTTGATATAATTAATCGCGATACAATTTAAAGATTTCTTTTCCACGAGTTTTTCTTCCTTTTACGAATTACTCTGAAGACAAAATTAATATTAGCTTAAAATCAAAAACTACAACTTTAGTTTGAAAGGGGGAAAATTGGTCGAAGGGGTAGAATAGGCGCGTGTAAAATTAATCGAATTATATTTAAATTGTGTGTTGCCGTGTGTTCTGAATTAATCTCGTCACCCTTATATCAGAAATATGTCAACTCGTAAGATGTATGCGTAGAATGGTTTGCCTGCTAGAAAATCGAAGGAGTCTTCGTACATAATATCGGCCCATCATTTTGAAAATTCATAGTAAAAAATTAGGGTTCCTGTAGATAAGACAGATGAATCTGCCCCAGAGCTGAAATTCGTAATCAACCTATGGAATTTAGTTGAATTGGGCAAGGGCTGTATAAATAGGTACATCAAGATGTATTAGGTACAAGGAAAAAATTTTCGAGCAAAAACCACTATTTTATTTGGGTTTTCATGTTTTCCTACATTCTCCCCTGTTTTTCAAATTTATTAAAAATCATTCAAAAATTGTTCGAAAATCACGAGAAAATTTCGCAAAAATAGGTAAATATTGTTTCAAAATCGTTAAAAACATTGAAAATTTATGAAAAATCATGAAAAAAATTGTTAACAATTATCCAGAATTGGGTAATAAATAAGCAGAAATACGTAAACAATGCAGAAAACTGATTAAAAATTACAAAATGATGTGTAAAAAAAATTAATAAAAATGGGCCAAAAAACGTTAAACATAATTGAAAGTTGGAGGAAAATTAAACATAAAATTGCATAAAAAATTCAGAAAATAAAGAATCAGCCGAAATGTGTAAAAAATAACGGAAAGTTGATTCAAAATCAGTATTGACTTTTTATCCAATTTTCACTGCTTTGTCAAATTTTTTTGTGAATTTTATACATTTTTTTTTCACTTTTTTGTTAATTTTTTATCCTATTTTTGATATTTTTTAAAGATTATTTTTAATTTTCACCCAATTTTTAACATTTTTTCGTTAGTATTTGTAAATTTTCTACCTTTGTTACGCAATTTTCATTTACTTCACAAATTTTTTTTCATATTTTTTATCAATTTTCACTAGTACTTTTAACATTTTTTACTGTTTTTTGATTGATTTTCTAAATTTTAAACCAGTTTTTGCCAATTTTTAATCAATTTTTTAATAAATTTCTATTGATTTTTTACATTTTTTAGTTCATGTTCGTCATTTTTTACACATTTTTATCAATTTTTTACTCAATTTTCGATTATTTTTAATGATTTTTTCATATTTTAATTAAATTTACATCCAATTTTTAACAGTTCTCCATTGATTTTGGTCAGTTACTCTTATTTAATTGATAAAAAATTGCGAAAAAATTTTGAAAAACGGTTTAAACCTAATCTAGAATATGAAAAAAATGATTCATAATTTTTGAAAATTTCAATAAAAATTTGACAAAACTATATTAAAAATGCAAAAACTTAATCAAAAATAGCGAAAAAATTGAAAAATATGTTAAAATTGATATAAAATAAGAGAAAAGTCGATCAAAATCATCGAAGACTGGGTAAAAATTTGATTAAAATGAGTAAAAAGTACAGAAAATTGGTCTAAAATTACAAAAAAATGCTGAAAAATATGTAAAAATTGTTAAAAAATAACAAAAAAGACAGTAAATGAGTTAAAAATTGTGCTGTAATACAGTAAAAAATCGCTTAAAGCCATCAAATATTTGGTAAAAATGTTAAAAAAATTGGTAAAAAGTACGAAGAATTGGTTATAAAATCATGAAAATCGTGAAAAAATTGTTAAAATTTGATAAAAATTGGCAAAGGGGCAGAAAATGGTTAAAAATTATGAAATTCGTGAAAAAAAATGGTTGGTATTTGACCTGAATCATGTAATGAAATCATTGAAAATTGAGTAAAAATTGAATAAAAATGGGTGAAAGGTACAAAAAATTGATCAAAAATCATGAAAAACTGTTGAAAAATAGATGAAATTGACCTGAATCATGAAAAAAAATTTCTGAAAATCATCGAAAATTAAATAAAAATTTTAAAAAATGCATATAATGAGCAAAAAATTAATCAAAAATCATAAAAAAATGGTAAAAAATGTGAAAAAATAACTGTCCTAAAATTAAAAAAAAAATTGAAAATCATCGGAAACTGAATAAAATTTGGTAAAACAGCAAAAATAATTGATAGAAAATCACGGAAAAATGTTGAAAAATATGTGAAAATTGACCTAAAATATGAACAAAATTATGAAAAATTATCAAGAATTGGGTAAAAAATTGACAGATATGCGTAAAAAATGCAGAAAATTGATCTTATGCCACGAAAAAATTTTGAAAAATGAGTGATAATTGACCAAAAATTATTGAAACTCATTGAAAATTGGATAAAAATTGAACAAAACTGGATATAAAGTTCAGAAAATTGAGCAATTGAGTTTTTTCAAAATTTCGTTCCTATTTTTGAGAATTAAAATACAAATAATTTTTCATAGAAGTGAGATAAAGAAATAAGGTTTGCGGCATTGAAGAGAGCGATTTTTTTTTACCAATAATTTAATTGATATGTCATAGGAACAAGTTTTTGAATAATTCACGGGATGGTAATGTTAAGATTTTTTGAAAGTGACAGGAGCAAGAATATTTTTTGATGAATTTTTGCATTATATGGCAGAGCCATTGTAGAAAAAAAACTTCAAAAAAGCCTACATCTATTAACCATTGACTCGCTGGTTCGCTATAGATTCCTAATAGCTTATATTTCGCGTGATACTTGCAGTTACGTGATTATTTGCTTGTTCGCACCTCTTTTCTGCATTAAATCGTTTAAAACAAATAATCATATACGCGTGTATGTTATATCGTGCGAATATTTATTAAATTAAAAAACGAAAATATTCACCCATTGATAAACATAATTTTCATATTCTCGCGTTGTAACATTCATTTTTGCTCATAGAGAGAGGACCTTTTATTCGAATATAATGGAAACGTAAAATTAATTAAAATTCGGATCGTCGAAACGAACGTAAATGTAATTAAAGCCGGTCAATTGGATCTACTGTGTGTGTTCGTGTGTTGTATTTTTTTTCTTTGTAGGATGACATCCAAGTTTTCAAAAAAAAAAATTGGTTTCGTGGAAATTATATATTATTATAATTATATACTTTAGTAAAAATTTCTGCTTAGTACGGGTGTAGAATATAGTTAATACATATCCGTAAATTAAATACCTTTAACAACGTGCACTCTACACGATAATATCTCTTTGTACGTTGCATTAAATACACTAATACCATCATTATTATGTCGTTGATGCTACACTAATGCAAGTCGTATTCTAAAATATATACTACGTGGAGCGTGAATGAACTCTGTAGTGGCTGGAAGGAGGCCAGAGGTGGATATAATTGTATAGTGAGAGACACAGAGAGAAAAATAAACAGCGTATGAGAGGACAACACTTGAGTAAGGGTTTTCATTTGTGAAATTCGATAGCTCTTACCCTACATATACGAACTACACGTATGAAATGAAATGAAATGAAAAAAAAAAAGAGCCAAAAGTTTACTCGAAATAAAAGTCGACAAGTCGGTAACGCTAAACTGTCTGGTGCAGGTGACGTCGCTGTGTATTTACACGCATACGTATATATACTGTATATTTGTACCTAGTTCAGAGAAACGACGACCAACGCAACGTACGAAAAAGAGATAAAAGCTTGGTACCAAAATGATGAAAAAAGGATCAGAGCTCGTTGTTGCTTTGTATGTGAAAACGCTCTTCTGAAATCCGGGTAAACATTTCGTTTATGGTTGTGCAACGTATCGGTATATTTACCTGTAGACCCTGTACACAAATTAAATTTCGCTCTTAAGAAATCTTTTCTTATTCAGCGTTTTCTTTTTTTTATTATATCACCGAAAACCGCCTGGTTCCCATCGAGAAGAGTGTAATGGTATCGCTTTCATTTGGCATATTTGTTTCTATTAGAGCAGGCCAGTGGTCTGTCAGAAAAGGCTGAAAGATGAAACTATACGAAGTTTTGCAAATGGATACCTTACTTTACATGTAGAAGATATTGTTATAAGCCTAGACATTTTTAGTCTGATTTTCTGTATCAAAATTTCAAAGAAATCCTGTTACATTTTTCATGAAAATCAGACCATTATGATCTATCGAGACATGTAGCGGATGAGGAGGAAGAGGATATCAGCAAAATCCGTTTTGAGGTCCTAGAAGACCATTACGACCTCTTCTGGCCATGGCAGATATTTATTTTTATTAACATCAAAATATGTTTAATAATATATCCTGCAGCTGAATTGTCAGTAGCTGATCTTAACAGTTGATCTTCAACAGTGGACCGTCAAAATCCCGATTGTTCAGATTTTGATGACCCGGATGTTGATAGTCTTGACATTAATGGTCAACTGTTCTGGGTTGTTAACATCTATATCGTCAACAGTTGGATTAAGTTTGACAAAAAAAGTTGGAAGTTATGAAAAAAAATGCTAAGCAATTTTCAAAATTCCTAATCCTATAAAGAAATCACTAATTTTTTTAAAGTCATGTCACTTCAGATGAAATTTTCACTTCAGTTGGAACCAGAAAAATGATAGCATGAACAATTTTGAAAATTTACTTAGCATTTTTTTATTCATTCAAGTCGATGTTCTATATGTTGGTAGTCCGAATATTGATTGTCAACTCTTGACAGTCCATAGTTGACCATTAACTGTTGATGGTTTTGGGCTGTCAAAAATTGATAGTTCACTATTGTCCACTGCTGATCATCAACTGCTAATGATCCAGTGTTGACAGATCTGGACCATCAACAGATGGATTATGTTTGACAAAGAAGTTGAGTGTTATGAAAAAAATGATAAGCAATTTTCGAAATTCCTAATCCTTTACAGAAGTCACAAATTTTTTTAAAGTCAAATTACTTCAGATGAAATTTTTACTTCAGTTGGAACCAGAAAAATGATAGCATGAACAATTTTGAAAATTTACTTAGCATTTTTTTATTCATTCAAGCCGATGTTCAAGATGTCGGTAGTCCAGATAGTGATGGTCAACTGCTGATAATCCGGATCTTGATGGTCTAATATTAATGGTCAACTCTTGACAGCCCATAGTTGACCATCAACTGTTGATGGTTTTGGGCTGTCAAGAGTTGATATTCCAAATCTTGATGGTCCACTTTTATCCACTGTTGATCATCAACTGCTAATGATCCAGTGTCGACAGATTTGGACTATCAACAGTTGGATTATGTTCGACAAAGGACTTTTTGAATTCATGTCACTTCAAGTGAAATTTTCACTTCAGTTGGTACCAGAGAAGTGATTACATGAAAAATTTTGAAAATTTACTCAGCATTTTTTTAAACATTCAAGTCGATGTTCAAGATGTTGGTAGTCCGGATATTGACGATCAACTGTTGACAATCCGGATCTTGTCAACTCTTGACAGCCCATAGTTGACCATCAACTGTTGATAGTTGTGGGCTGTCAAGAGTTGATAGTCCAAATCTTGATGGTCCACTATTGTCCATTGTTGATCATCAACTGCTAATGATCCATTGTTGACAGATCTGGACCATTAACAATTGGATTATGTTTGAGGAAAAAGTTGAGTGTTATAAAAAAAATGCTGAGCAATTTTTCAAAATGCTAAATATTAAAAAACATCATGGATGAAACATGACCATCAAAGTGTGGACAATCCGAATTTTGACTGTCCAGATTTTAATGGTCCATTGTTGACAGTCAATTGATAATGGTCAATTGTAGTTCCTTTTTGAGTCAATCGATACACCACTCGAAGTTGTATAACATATCTAAAATCTCAGCTCTGTAGGTCAGTTAGGAGAGATGATATGCAGGTTTCTCTTCTTTTTGACCTTGAAAAATGGCTGTTCAGATTTAATGGAATATTGAAAAAAGAGTGAGATATGCATTCTGATGCTAGTATCAGGTTGATTGAAGAAGAAGTGTGTGGATATATTCCAAAGCAATTTTAGGGTAGGTGAGGAAGTGTAATATTCTGTCATGACAGTATGTAGACTTAGTAACGGCCATGATGCGCCTTTTGGGGGTTTCAACTTCTTAGACCTATTGCGCCCCCTTACAAGTCAGAAATGTGGGTTCTTAGACTAAGGTTCTCATGTTTTTAGTTTGTTCCTCACGTAACTTCCATCCAATAAAAAGTTGAAATTTTGTATGTGAATTTAGTAAGAGTCCTAGAAAATGTGCTTCTCAAAGATCTCAAGTTTTCAGCCTCATTGCATCCTCTCACAGTCCAGGAAAAGTAGTTTTTTGATCAGTTTTTCCTTCACTCTAGATCGGGCTAAGGAGTTGAAATTTGATATGTAGATTTAGTAAGGACCCTGGATGTGTTTTTTTAAGCTGACTTTTTATCCCCATTACAAACCTTCAAAATACCAAAAAAAAAAGTGCTTATGTTGTTTTTTCCATTTTTTGAGTCCGTTACACGCATGTCAGCCTTTTAAATTTGACCTCGAAGTTTGAAATTTTGTATGGAGATTTGGTAAAAGTTTTACATGAATCTTTCGAAGGTTACAGCTTTTTAGTTCTCGTTGTACTACCGAAAAAGGATTTTTTTGGTTACCCTTTGCATATTTCCCCTCCAAGTCCAAATTCAGCTGGTAGGTTGAAATTTGGCATTCATTTCAATTCCATAAATGTTACAATTCAGGCAACTACAATAGTTCGCGAAAATCAGGCTGAAAGTTGTGATAGTCAAGAATAAAAAAAAACATAGCGCTTCATATAAATTGTCTTTCAGCTTTTCTGAAATTTTTAAAAATTGTAAATGACGGTGGCAGATGTGTCCAAGATAGGTAAAAAAATTTTTCCTCGTATGTGTCAAGTTTGCCTCGTAGAACTTTTCGATCTTGCCTTTATCTTAAGAATTACAAATTGTTATTGACAATAGAATTGAACCCAAATTTCAAGCGAATGATGCTTGTCTACCTCTGAGAATTTTCCAAGCGCGTTTATACTAACGCCTTATTCGTCTCTCATCGACCATTTTTGTAAAAATTGTTTAAAAATGCTGGTTTAAAATTTTGAAAAAAATTGTTAAAATATCTTTAAAAGTGTAAAATGTTGGTGATTTCGATTTTTCAAAAATATGTTCTTCTCTTCCTCATATTATTGTTACTTTAATACCTATTCACTATCTTGAAAAAATTCTATCTTTCTGGTCGACGAATCAATGGCCTCTCTTTTCGACTGTTTATTTTGCAATTGATAAAAAAAAAAACTAGTCCTTCTTAAAAGTGTTTAGTATTCATCTATAAAAATGGTAGTACAACACTTTCGACATTACAGTGTTATAAAGGTGTATACATTTTGATAAATTTGGAAGTTCTCTCAGGTTTGACTGAAAATTGGTTTAAAATAACTATGAATAAATTCGTACAATGAATGAGTTATGTAGTTAAGGAAAAGGGTTAAAGGTGCGACGTTTCTTTTATTCGAAATGTTCGACGAGAATGTATTCTTGAATATGCTACACGGCGGATTGTTTACAAGAATAAAAATTTCGAAAGTGAATAAATTATACGTGTAGGAGTAGGAGAAGTGTTAAAAAGCAGGGAGAGCTTACACACATACACAGGCCTAAGAAAGCGTACATTTTCGACGACAACATAACGTGTAGATTATCTCTTATTTATCATTTTGCTTGTTCAATTTCTTACTCTGATGTTGACAACATTATATTTTGAAACGCGCCATGTATTCAGTTAGAATTCAATTCCCTTGCGATTTGTTGCGAACTGTTGACAAAATATTTCTGAGAAGACGTACGTTATGTGTAGTGTAAGAAGTTGCCGAATACTCGTCGTTTAAAATTCATTCGAAATGAGGTGTTTTTTTTTCCTGTTCTCCTCTTCTCTCTATTCCTTCGTATGTTACTCTATTCTTATATATACGAGTTTAAAACGGATTACGATTTGTATACGATGAAGGTACATGGAACGTTAGGAGATGTCTAAAGGCTGCGATGAGATACTTACGGTATATGAGGTTTTTTTTCTTTCTCGTCTATACGAGGTTAGTATATGTTTGTGTTCCTTAAGATTGAGTAGATATAAAAAGAACTATATTGATTTAAAATATTTCCAAAGTTTGTAGTGTCGGATTAACAGTATCCTTTATGGGTTTATCAGTTAAATAATGGGGTCAGAGAAGTTTGAATATAACATGCAACTAATCTGCCATAAAATGTGCCATTAACACGCTAGCTCTAAAAACAAGTTCGAGGTAAATTTATCATTAATATCGCGACCGACGATCTACTTTAATTATAAATATGTATCTTGGGCCGTCGCTGCTCTTCCCCTTACCGCACTACCCATTGTACTCGTCGGTATAGTGTATACGTGCCTTCCATCGATTCTAATTGTAATTTGGACTTTGATCTATGTTATGTATGTATTTTGCAGAAGCGGTAACGGAAATTTTAAGAGGACCAGATTTATTCATCGACGTGGGTAGCACGATAAATTTAACGTGTTTAATTGAATACACGCCAGAACCTCCGCCGACGATAACGTGGAGACATGGCCAAGAGGTAAAGCAAATAAACCGTAAATAATTTATTTGTGTGAATTAAATCTTAAAATGGGTGTGTATTAGCGAAAGCTTTAATTTGCGAACTATACGCAACGAAACCGAACACAATGACAGATTAATATAGCTTCAGCCTAGCTTCATTACCTTGCTTTTTTTTTTTAAATCCCCCTTCCAGTTACCCATCCCTCAATCTCATTTCTATACATACCCAGCCGCAATTTCTTCACGTGGAAGGGAAATCCGCATGTATTAGAAATTACCGACCTACCTACCTACCTGGCTACCTATATCTGCTGCAGAAGGTACACGGTACACGCCAAGTCGCCTTCTGATATCAACACTTCTCTCTTCATTCTGCAGATTATTCGACGAATACACGGTAGTATTAAGTAAGAAAAATTCATTCACCCTCGGTATTGTCACCTTTACGTATAGTTTATTGTGGGCCTGTACGGTTTGCTCGTCGTCATCGTTGCGGTCAAAGCGGCAACCAAGCCGCAAACAGATTCGCAATGCGTAATTTGTAAGGGTACTTGGGGTCTGCTGTGCGAGTCCTTTCGTTAATAAACTAAAGCTTATGAGATTTGGATGTGTAAACAATGCGGCCGAAATTTTCGATCCTGTACCCGAACGAAGCTACCGGGTATTTGTAGACGAAATCTCATTTCGTAGGATGAAATTTTCTTTCGGCTTCTTTTTGCGGTTCGCGAAGAAAAAGGTAAAATGTAAAGGCGACCTTCGTGTAATTTTTGATCCTTGGGTTTTTATGCATCTGGATACGATTCGTAAACCACGAATGCTCAGAACAGAGAACAGCGTTGGACGGTGGTCTGGTAAAAATCGACAAGAAAATTCGTCGCTTGTTCGGCAATCATCGCGTTAGTAAATTTATCGATTTAGTGTTTTTTAGTAAATCATTCACCGGTCATGGTTCCCAGAAATAAACTGTCATTTTAACCTGAATAAGAACACGAGTGTCACAGTAGGAGTAAAATTTTTGAGAAAAAAGGTACTAAAATAGAAATAGCATTGTTCGAAAATTTTTAAAATTCGTGAACGAGATTGTAATTTTTATAAAAATGAAATTCATCACGAAATTGCCTAATCAAATTTCTAGTTACCTGAATGAGGAGTTCTAGAAAAAGCAGAAAATTACAATCATATTGAATATATTTTTTGAAAATTTTCCACAGAATAACAGAAAATTTTATAGTCAAACAGTTTTAAAAAAAAGTATCGCTTTGCGATGCTTCAATCAGTATTGAGGATGGGAAGGGTTCAATAGGGCTAAAAAGTAAAAACCACCAAAAGGCACAACTAGGGTCCTTACTGATTGCACATATCTAATTTAAATTTCTTAATTCAATTTGGAGGGGAGTTATACGAGGAACAAACATTAGAAATTAAAAAAAGCGACCAAAAAACCTCTAATTCAGGACTGTGAAGGGGTGCAATGGTGCTAAAAAGTTGAGACCCATAAAAGGCACATCTAGGATCCCTACTAAATGTACATACCTAATTTCAAGTTCTTATACCAATTTGGAGAGGAGTGATGCGAGAAACAAACTCAAAAAATAGGAAAATGCGACCAAAAAACACTACATTTGGAGCTGTGAGGGGGTGTAGGGGGGCTAAAAAGTTGAGACCTCCAAAAGGCACGTCTAAGGTCTCTACTAAATATACATATTAAATTTCAGCTTCGCATCTCTATTTAGAGGAACAAACTCCAAAACCCAAAAAATGAGAAAATCTGACCAAAAAACCATATTTTTAGTGCTATAAGGGGGTGCAATGGAGCTGAAAAGTGAAGACTCCCAAAAGGCACATCTACATCTAGGGCCCGTACTGTCCTAGCTCATATTGATCGAGAGATAGGGGAAGAACAATCCTTTTTCAAGGTCAAAAAGGGAAAAAACCCTCATATTTCCCCTCCGAATCTACCTAAGAGTTTGATTTTTGGATATCTTATGCAACTTTAAATTGTTCATCGATACGCTCAAAAAGGAACTATTTTTGCGTTTTGGGCCCCTCAGCACATTCCCTCTCAAATTGAAACATAATTGAATTTTGATCCAAGATCATCCCCACTCATATATATCTAATCCGTTGCCAAACCAAACCGATTGACCGAATTGGAGCGATTTTAGTTCGTATCGAGCAGAGTAAATGATTTTAATGTTCGATGAGCAATAAGTGCTCTTCAAGACACATATTTTAGAAAAAGAATCTATGTGCCTCCTTTGATTTTTGCGTAATGAATGTTGAACATTTTTTTTGTTCATTTCTCTACACCTTATTGGGTAAGATAAACACACCTTTATGACAATTTTTAATAATTTTTTTACTTAGGTAATGGAGGGAAGTGGGATAGGGAGGTGTTCTTGCGCTCAAAAATTGTTTTCGGAACCTTAACTATGATTTATGATCATTTTCCAAATTTGAGAACAGAGTCAAATCTTTCATCTTAATCATAAGTACTCTTTGGTTGATTTTAATAGATATTATAATGAATTAGTTGAATGAAAAGCGATGAATTTTCTGAATAGCAGGTGAGTATGAGTGTATTCTACGTTGACATCCTCCACTTTATACTATTATCACATCATTTTCAAATGTTCACTTGAATTTTTTTAATAATTTTTTTACTTAGGCAATGGAGGGAAGTGGGATAGGGAGGTGATCTTGCGCTTAAAAATTGTTTTTGGGACCTTAACCATGATTTATGATAATTTTCCAAATTTGAGAACAGAGCCAAATCACTCATCTTAATCATAGGTACTCTTTGAGTGATTCTAATAGGTATTCTAATGAATTAGTTGAATGAAAAGTAATGAATTTTCTGACAAGCAGGCAAGTATGAGCGTATTCTACGTTGACATCCTTCACTTTATACTATTATAACATCATTTTCAAATGTTGACTTGAATTATTAACATTAAATATCAACAGTATAAGTGAAAAATTTCAATAATATCAGTCATACTGGGTGATGATAGAATAATTTTTTTTTAATAATACTTATAGCGCTTCAAATCGCATCGAATAAAACTAAATATTTTCAAGTAAACAACTTGTAGTGAAAACTAAAAATAAAAATAACCACATTCAAAATATTGATTTGGCTCACCTGAAAAATCGCTAAAACTGACTTATATTATTAATACTTATTGCCACAGATTTGATTTCGTACACACATTTTTTACGTGTAAATGACCGTTGGGGCACGAGTGCCAAAAAATCACTCTTCTTGAATATTTTTTCATTAGCACTGCTCTGGTGATGCTACAAGAAAATCTTCGGCTCTCTACAAACCATTATACAAGTAATAGGGAACTGTGCGAATATGGCATTATAATTTGAGACCTTTACCGTATAATTAATGAGTTTCAAGTGGTGAATAATATTAAATTATGATTACCTATTTAGCATACTCCCCGGTCGGCTTTGTTTACAAATTATTTTGTCGATTGGAGAAAATTACTGGTATACGACTTACCACCTACAAGTACCACATATATGTTATGTACCCCTCTACCTATATGGTTCGAAAAGGTCGTATCATATATTTAATAGCAAGGGTATAGTATAGGTTGTCGTACGCAAACGTACACAGAGATACACCCAAGTTTGTATATGTGATTAATCGGAAAGAGGAAGACGAAAAAAGAGGAAACGTGACATTTCGTATATCGAAAAATGTAGTATAGGTATAGGTATAGGTATATAACGTTGTAACGTGGACGAAGAAAAGAGCGTGTTACATTGAAATTAATAAGATTGCCGTTATAACGTGGTGGCGAAAAAAATAACAAAATTTTCCCTTATGACGTTAATTTACGACGCCGACAGACAGTTTAATATCAGTAATGCTGGTACATTTTCAAATTGGGAATACCAGTAGCACGTGAAAACGTACGTAGTCTCTACCTCGTATGTGTGTGTGTGTGTATGTTTGTATAAATACGAGTTGAACGAAGAAAGACAGAAGTACGTAAACCGAGGGAGATGCACAGATAGAGATAGCGAGCTTTTGAAAATGAAAAATATTTGCCCGGTTGAAGTTTTCATCCGAGCAGGTTCACGTTTTTTTTAAAAAAAAAAAGGGTACACGTACGTTATGGAGTTGTAATTATGCAACTTATTAGCATTATACGTTTTTATCACCATCTCATCGTCGCCATCGTCGTCGTCGACGAGGCCAATTATACCTACGTATACATCTCGTATACGTACAGTATGTGGTTGCCTTTTACTACGTGTACGTACGTACGTACGAACTGAACGTGCACGCACACGCGTTTCTCATCAAATGCCGAAGAAAGGAGAGAGAGAGAGAGAGAAAGAAAAGAAGAAGCCAAAGACAGAACTCCCATATACACGCGTGGTATTTGGCGAAAATACGCAAACGACTGTTACTTTATGGTTATAATGGGGATACAAGAGTAGGGAATTTTAATCGCGATGTTGCTATCTGGGTTAATTTTTCTGATTTCGTGTATACTGTCTGCGTATAAACTTATCCAAGAAGTAGTTTGCACAGCTTAGGCGTTTTTACCCTACCGACCGCGCCACCTTGATAGGATACAAAGTACGCCCGTTGAAATAATGAAAAAAAAATTAAATTCCGACGATAAGTCGAGCCTTTTATTAAAGCCGGCCCGAATAGAATTGCGGGAAAAAATCTTCTGTATAAATACAAAGCTAGATAATTTCCAGCGGTAATTACAATCGAGTTCGCATTTCTTTCCGTTATTATGAATTCTTATTTTGTCCAACACCTCCAAGCGTATACCTAAGCAGTTAAGTGATTCTTTTTTGATGAATGTCCACTTGCTTCGTTTGGTTTTCAATTTTCAAACACTTAGTGTCTCCGTAAAATGGAAGATTGAATTATTGTACATGAAGGGTGGAATGAAAAAAAATAAAATAAAACATTCCTCAGGTTTAAAAAAAAAAAACTCATCACATTGAGTTGACTATACAGTGTTTGTGTTTCTAGTCCATGAAAAAGGATAAAGATGCAGCTACGGATCATCACAGTCTCAAAATAAAGCCATTTTAGTGAGAAAAATGACTATCCCTTTTTTGGCCATTAATATGCATACGTACACTCTCTGAAAATGATGTCAGACCCAAAAAAGCGATATTTTTAACTTGCCAAGGAATGGTCAGAAGTGTCCATCGCAAATCTGCACAAATATTCGCCCATCACGTAGTAGCCATTTCTTTTTTGTCCCGCACGGGACTAATTTTCGCGTAGCAGTGTTGCCAACACTGAAAACGTGATATCGTTGTAATTTTATTATTTTATGCTAAAAAAAAAATTATACAGGTGTTGAGGACCGGTGAAATGAGTAAAAATGGTCATATGAACAAGTTGCCTAACTCAAAATTTGAAAGGGCCAAAGATTCGAAAAAAAAACCCACGATGCTTTTTTAGCTTTATTTTTGTGACATATTACAATCATGAAAATTGAAAAAAGGCATCGGGCCATACCTAATTTAAACTTCCTAGCTCAATTTGGAGGGGGAGTTATGTGAGGAACAAACCTGAAAGACGCGATAAAACAACCAAAAAACCACTTTTTTGGCGCTGTAAGCGAGTGAAATGGGGCTGAAAAGTCGAAACCCCAAAAAGGCACTATTAGAGTCCTTACTGAATGTACATATCTAATTAAAACTTCTTAGATCGATTTGGTGGGGAGATGGGGAAGGAACAGCCCCTTTTAACTGTCCAAAAAGAGGCAACCCCCATATCTCCCCTCCTGATTAACCTAGGAGGTTTATTTTTGGATATGTTGGACAACTTTTGATTCTCTGTCAATTTGCATGAAAAGGAAAAATTTTTGGATTTTTGGCCCCTCAGCACCCCCTTCCCCAAATTGGCGCATAACTGAATTTTGACCCAAGTTCATCTCTGCGCATGTATATCTAATCTGCCAACAAACTGAACCGATTGACCGAATTGGAGTGATTTTGGTGGATACCGAGCGGAGTAAATGATTTTAATGTTCAGGAAAAAATAAATAAATAATTAAATATAAATAGATAAAAATATCTGACACGGTCTTCGGGCCAAAAGTGATCTCGGATCGAACCAAAAATGCGCTAAGCAGACGTAAAATCTCAAATTGCATCTTTTTCGCACTGTGACTGGGGTCCTACACTATTCTTAGTGGGTGCACGTGAAAAAACGATGTTTTTTTCCTAATTAAAAAGTCAAAACCCTCAAAAGGCATATCGGGGTCCTTACTGACTGCACATACCTAATCACAACTTCCTAGCCCAATTCGGAGGGGAGTTATGCGAGGAACAAGCATTAGGGATCAGAAAACACGACCAAAAACCCACAAATTTAGGACTGTGAGGGATGAAAAGTCGAAACCCACAAAACGCACCTCTAGGGTCCCTACACATACCAAATTTCAGCTCCCTGGCTCTACTTGGAGGAGAATTTTACGAGGAACAAACTCAAAATGCTCAAAATATGAGAAAACCTGACCAAAAAACCACATTTCCAGTCCTATGAGGGGGTGCAATGGAGCTGAAAAGCCAGAACCCCCAAAAGGCACATCTACGACTCTTACTGAATGTATAAACCAAATATCAACTTTCTAGTTCATTTTGGTGGGAAGATAGATGAGGAAATGTCCTTTTTCAAGGTCAAAAAGAGGAATATCTTCATATCTCCCCTCCTAATTGACCTGGGAGGTTAATTTTTGGATATAGTATACAACTTTAAATTTTCTATTGATTAAGTCAAAAAAAAAAACAATTTTTGTGTTTTATATGTTTTCATTTGCATTGTGTTCTACTATCTAATAGTAAGTAATGAAACTTGAGATATTGTTCTTCTTTTGTTCATTTTACACGTTTTCGTTTGTATTGTTTTCTACTATCCAAGTAATAAAACTTGAGATATTGTTTTTCTAATTCGTTGTACAAAATTTTTTTCCAGTTTTTATACAAAAAAATTTCAAAAATTACAAGTGTAAAAATATAAAGTTCAAAGAATTTAGATGTTCAAACTCAAAGAGTCATTCGAACCGAATCAAAAGCGACTGGGTATCGAAGTGGAGTCCGAATAGCAAATCCCTTACTGAACAGAAAGGTTTTAAAAAAGCTTGTAGTTTTTTTTATAAAACTACAAGTTTCATCTCTGCTTGCAGCTTCACTTGTTGTATAACTACCAGTGAATTACAAGTTTTGAAAAATACTTGTAGTTTTTGTTGTAAAACTGCAAGTTTTCAAAAAAACTTTGAGTATTTTTATATAAGGGGCACAGGTCAGATATGTGCCTTTTGGCGGTTTCAACATTTCAGTCTCATTATGGCTTTTTTCTTTTTAATATGTACTTCAAATAAAACAATTCTCGTAATCCGAATTCGCCACAAAAATCAGGCTGTAAAAGCAACCCAAAGTGATGTTTTTTTTTCTCCGCATGTAACGCATTATTACGATAATAAAGGCATTATCGTGAAAAATTAAAGAAATGCGGTATGTACGACAGGTACTAGAGGTAGCTAGGCAGCCAGACATTCACGTGTGAGTAATAGAAATGTAATATACATCCACAAGTACATATAGGTTAGGTATGCTTGTGCCTGTACAGATAATCTGCAGATAATATTTGGCTTTTTCTGGTCAAACGATACGGTGCATGATATACTGGTAGTCCAGGTCGAATATTGCGCTCAAAAGACACGATCTTTTAACATGTTATGAATACAAGGTATCTCATAAAAGACGCGAAACGCCGATAAATTTTACGCGTTCTTACGTTTATATGTGGTATATAGCTTTTGTGTGTGAGGGCTCGGGTTACATATATGTGTGTAGTATATAATATAAGCATACAGGTAGGTAGGTAGGTAGGTAGGTAGGTAGGTAGGTAGGTAGGTAGGTAGGTAGGGTAGGTGGGTAGAGAAATACAGTACCGGCATTATTATACAAGTATATAAGTACCAGTACGACGGTGACTTTGGCTGGTATGTTGTACCATGGTACCTACGTATAGGTATTGTACCTACCTACATATGTATGTATATGTAGTATAATCCGGCGGTATTATTATTTAAGAGATCTAATTCTCGGTTTATTTTGCATTAGGAGATAAATTTCGACTCGCCGAGAGGTGGTATTAGCTTAGTAACGGTGAAAGGAGCCACAACCACTAGCAGATTATTGATACAGAATGCTAAACCAGAGGATTCGGGAGAGTATTCGTGTATACCTTCGAATTCAAAGTCGTCGACCGTTCGTGTACATATACTAAATGGTAAGTACCTTTCCGCGTACCAGCATTTACATTGCACATATAGGTGGCTTTTTTCTATCGTACAACGCTTAGCTTCATAAGCTTCGTAGCTGAGCTGCGTAGCATACGTATACTTGTAGATGTACCGACAACTTGAAATCCGACTCGTAATGCTATTTTGGCGATTTTGGCGAACGAAAATGCACACAAATGTCGATATACGTGTAGTACCTAATAATTATTAAAACAATCGAAGCGCGACAACGATGGCGTTAAATTATCCCAAAATGCTTAGAGCATCGCATTATTATACAGTACAGCTGATGATGATAATGACGATGATGATGATGATGATGAAGAGATGGAGACCACGAACAACGAGAGAGTCCAAAGGGTTAGATATTTATTATGGGGTTTAAAACGTTTAAAAGCTATAAAATTACGAGGCCAAGGTTACGTCTGTGGGTACGCGATTCTTGCCAAACGATTCGGGGCGGTTATTAAAATGAAGCGTAAAATTGTCATTCTTTTTTTTTTATTTTTTATTTTTACCCTCCATCGGTTATAAATAGCTGACTATACGCTACGACGTTATACTACATTTCGGTATGTATTTGGAAGTGATTCGTCGTTTATTTAGCATTATGGCTGATTTTAACGTATTGTCACCGATGCCAATCTACGCCGCGAAAGTATATTATAGATCAACATTACATACGGCTTCGAAATATTCTTGGCAATAGTGCCACGTTTGTCGAAAAATTACCCTCGAAAATGAAAATGCTTACTACGTCGTGAAAAATTTCACGCATCCTTCCTGCGCCCAGCTACGATCACGCCGACCCGATTACCAACTGGCGCAAAACTCCGGTATTCATTCCGCATTTCTTATATACTCGTACTTATAATTTTATTCGAAGCGTATTTTCCTTTTTTTTTTTTATTTCGTTGTTTTGAACGCTCCACGCGATGTTTTCGTCTTTTTAAAAATTCAAATTTTTTATGTAAGTAACACGTGCCTGAAAACGTGTCGGTATTTCGCGTATCTTTTGCGCTGAAAGCTTCTCTATGTTTATGAAATGACCTATCCTGTCGTAGTGGAGTTGGTTTTTATTGTACGCTTTATAAGTATGGATGATACGTAGGTAGGTAGGTAGGTAGGTTGGTAGGTAGGTATATATGCGTAGAGGGTACATGATGTTTCGTGAGGTTTATCATTGCCTATCTGTTTACCTGAGAGATACTTATAAGTAAACTAATGTAAGTATTGCCATGCATCAGACTAGAATGAATGAAAATTGTCTTTGATAAAGAGCCATTTTTTTTTTTTTTTGAAAATCTGAGACGAAGTATGAATAATGTGTGGCATGAGATACCACTATGTTTATTTTTTTTCAGTCTTCTTTCTTTTTTTTTTTTTTTTTTTTTTTTTTTTTTT
>FIZR01029122.1:0-37115 GCA_900060175.1 Ferrisia virgata
GATGCGCAGTTTCTGGAAGTCTGCAGTTTGAGCAGAGTTCAGTGCTCACTTTTCGACGTATGGATAAATAATGCCTGAAGCATCCATGATTGGAGATTGCTTGGCACAGCCAGTAGTCGAGAGGTAAATCAGAATTTAACCTTGCAGATACATCAGGGGAGTAGTTCTTATTGGTTCATTAGTTGAGTGTCTCAACATCATGGAAGGTAGATGACCAATATAGGAAACTGAGTCATGTCATCGAAGATGCCAAAGTACCTACACCAATTTCAGTAAAAAGGAGGCCGAATAGTATGCATCCAGATATAATCATGGCTGCCATGTGACTTGTTGTTTGATAGAGTCTGCCAATGTTGATGGCCATGGTTTTTTCAAGACGACAAATGATTTTTTGGTTGTGTGTAGTGGAGAGCCGAGGATAGAATACACTTCAGCAGTAGTGTAGCAGTGCCCAGATACATTATTCGTCGAGCTGTGTTTAAATATCCAAATGTGTTGTGACAGATTGTTGTGAGTGTAGGAATATATTTCTGGCATTTTCCAACAATGTATTTGATGTGAGTGTCCCAAGATAGGGAATCATCAAGAATCACTCCAAGGTATCTCAGTTTGGTGCTCCTGTTGATTTTGACACCATTGATGATGAATGTTGTTATTTCATCTTAATGATTCTGATTTTTGGCGCGTTTGCTCAAAACAATATTATCAGTCTTTTGAATGTTGAGTTGCTAAGTCTACTGTCCTAATTTGACTACTTTTGGTAATTAACGAACTGACAGTTGCATAAATTAATTTTAGTTTCGGTAAAAAAAAAATTAAAAACATAAAATAAATAATTAAAAAACGAAACACCTAAATAAATGAATAAAATAAAATTAAAAAAATTAAAATAAAATAAAAAAAAAACAAAAATTAAAAAATTAAAAATTAAAATAATAAAAAAAATGAAATAGAATAAATGTTTGACATGGCCAAAAATAGTCTTAACAATAAAGTGATGATAAAATGAAAAAATGAGAAAATAAGTAATAAAAAAACGGAACATCTAAATAAATAAATTAAATTAAATTAAAAAAATTAAAATAAAATAAAAACACAAATTAAAAAATTAAAAATTAAAAAAATAAACAAAATGAAATGGAATAACTGTCTGCCATGGTCAAAAATAGTCTTAACGATAAAATAATGAAAAAATGAGAAAATAAATAATAAAAAAACGAAACACCTAAATAAAAAAATAAAATAAAATGAAATAAAAAAGTTAAAAAAATAAAGAATGAAAATAATAAACAAAATAAAATGGAATAAATGTGTGACATGGTCAAAAATAGTCTTAATGATCTTTCAAAACCTTGAAACGAATTTTGTTGATACTCTTCCTCATCTTCTGTAAGTCGACAGTCCCTGATAGCATAGTTTTTATTCACAATATGACATAGGTAACCAAACTAAAAAAAAAAAATGCTTCAGTGTGCATTACCGGAAGATCAAATCAAAACTTGCATTTTTCATTCGATTATTTTGAGAAAAACATGTTTTATATATCGTTTTGGAACATTCTGTGGATTAGAAAAAATTATGTAATGAGATACACAAAGCATATTGAATCATTCCGCTAATTTAAAAGTCAAAAATATTAAAAACTTTAGTTTAGAAAATTTTTCATTTATCGAAAGTACCAAATTTGAACTCAATTTTAATTGGTATTAATATAGCAAATTTTTGATCCATTATATAAAAATCGTTGACATTGAATGCTGAGCTAACGAAACTAATAATTTTACATACATCTACTCTCTCCCCACTTCACTCTGTTCGATTTATGTTGATCACAATAGCTCAAATTTCTTCCTGGAAATCGGGTTAAAAATTGCACACACTTATTTTGTGTAGACATTTTTACATTTCAACGAATTGCCTAACGTAGGTATTATTGAATGACGTTAGATAAACTCGAATCAGATGTTATTGAAATTCTCTAATTAATGGTTCCGCTAGTAATTTTTTTTTCATCATTAGAGAAAAAAAATTAATTTCTAACGACGTGCGGAGTCGATTTTTCATAATGATTTCGCCGTTTGAGCTCGAATAAGGTGCTTGGTACTTATATTAGACGAGCTGGTTGAACGAATGTTTCATACCGTGTATATCTACTTGACGTTTATTTGAACTTTTTTCAAGTGTATATTTATCAATGAAGAGCTGATTGAACGAAAATCGCTTCAAAGGTCAAGAGTACAATAATTTTGCGTCATGCATACTCTCTACCCCACTTGGGTACTTGTAGAAGAAAAAGCTTTTGAAAAATACAATTTTATTTCCTATCTATTTTTGTAGATACCTAGTCGATCAATAACGTGCATTTGGGCATCGGTATAGCATTTAAAATTTAATATACCTTTCGACCTTTCATCGTGCCGTGTCTCACAGACTCATTCTAATAAATTGGCAAGGTGAATGTTCGACAGAAAGTGAGAAAAAACTTGATACGTGTGTGTTTATTTGCCATTTGAGATGTAGATTTAAACATTTCGAGTCGTTGATTTTTCGAATAAGGGTTTGCATGTATTTTGTGTGATATTTATTCGCGAGTCTGTTTTAATAAAAGAAAAAAAGAAAAAAAGATACAAAAAAATATGATGAGAAATAAAAAGAGAATATTCGGAAATCCCATATGAATATATCAGAGTTCTCTTTTTCGAAAAACCCGCGAATAAATTCCACGTTAACGATGCTGATTTTTTACATGTACCAAACTACCAATATAAAAACTAGCTGTCGTAGATTTTAAACGACGCCCGACGCGACGATGTTTAAAAAGGAAAAAAATCAAGTTTTTCTTTTTTTTTTATGTATGTAAAAAGTAGGTAAAAAAAAAAAAACATGTACCTTTCCTCGGATCGTTGTGTTTTTGACCTATATTACACATTTTATCTATATAAACTTTGTTGCAGGAACTTTGATTCTAAAGGAGAATGACATTTGAAATTTATTACGTTAATCAAAGGGGGAAAAAATTGAACTTAGAGAATATTTTTGCCATAAATATTCACTTATTGTCATCGGTTCGAGTTAATAAAAAAGAAAAAAAAAGAAAAAAAAACGAGTGTATCGGTACAGCGACTTTTACAACGTTTACGTAGCACTTACGATACGAGAAGACATGTTGATATGTGAGGTAGATATAGATATGGTTGTACGTAGACCTAGTGGTACGAATTCTCTTTTCTGTTTAGTAAAAATTCCTCGTCGTCGTTTCGAACATTAGAAATTTTTGCACGTTGCGTAAAGAAGCGGAATAAATTTTACGACAGTTTTGTACAGTGAAGTAAGCATCAGCAATATGCGACATTTTCTGATGAATTGTTGAATGTGAAACCGCAACAACAACCGCAGCCATTCTCAGCCTTTAAATCCAAGTTAATTTCGCTTAATTATCTTTGCCATACTGAAAGCGAATAAATATATTAGAATATTATCCCCGCTAGTTTAAATAGAAATCCTTTAATCAGAGACGTTTGAATTGTGTTGTTTTGCGTTCGTTGGTTCGTAAGTACGTTCGTTCGTTCGTTCATTTCTTGTTCGTGTTGACGCTTAGAAGATAGCAAGATACCTATAATATAATATATATAACGATGACGTCTCATCTTTATCAACGGCATCCCTAGTAATTACGTTGCTAGGTCTAGGTAAACCTTACCTATCTTGTTTTCCAAATTGAATTTCAATTTATTATTAGAAACGATCGTTCGATGATTTATATTCGTCACCTTATCGTCGTCGATGGTGGTTTAGGTATTTAGAGCTAAGAGTTTAGTTTTCGAGCATTGTAGTGTGTCCTAATGTTTGAACCACAGATATTGTTGTTGAAATATGATTTCATACTAAACAAATTCATCTTAATGTTGCTGAAAAATAATTACAATGCTCTTCCATACACTTTCGTTGAGACACTAATTCAATTTTTTTTCTCGTTTTAAAATTATATTCTTCTATTGTTGCATTTTCAATATGCCCCCCCCCCCACACTTAGGTTTTAGATTTATTTCAATCTATTCGCCTTTCAAATATAAGTCGAAAAATATTAAATCAAAAGAACATAGTAAAACTTTGGGATCTCTAAATTGATTTTTACTGAAATTCCATCTTCTATTTTATAATTTATCTGAAAATCTAATAAGAAAATTTAAGCATTATTCCCTTTCAGCGAAGAATTCTAGATTATGAATGTGTAACTCATTACTCTTTTATCGGAAATTAAATATATAATCATAAATTTTGGTATCGAACTGTAATGAATTTCGACATTTTGATAAAAAAATTCTGAAATCAACCTTCTTACATGATTTTAATCCGAATTTTTTATCAGAGTTTCGACTTAAAATCATAAAATCAACCATTACTCTTCTTTTCCTTTTCAAACCTTACGCCAAATTCCCATTTTCAACACTAAAATGCTATATTTATAAGAATAAAACGCCATTGTTAGAATAAATTGAATCCCACTACTGAAACATATCAATATCAATATTTTAACGTGAAGTGCAATAATCATTCAAAATCACCTTTCAACGCAATTTTGTCATTTTTCAGTTTTTTATTTTTCGAATTTTTCATTTTTCAAATTTTAAATTTTTTTTATAAATTTTTCATTAAATTTATTTATTTTATTTTTCAATTTTTTCATTTTTTTATTTTTCCTAATTTTTAGTTCAGTTTTGGTCACAAAGGATAGTAGATTTTGAATTTTTTGACGATTATCAGCCAGGACTTCTTTTGGATCGTTTGATATAAGATATCGGATTCTTTCTCGGTGATAGTTGGGACATTCGAAGAGTATATGAGTTATGGTGATTTGGCATTTGCATGTTGGACATAAGGGAGGAGAGTTTTTATTCAAGAGATAAGGTTTACTTTTACATTATTTTATTTTAACTTTTTTTATTTTCAATTTTTTAATTTTTTCTACTTTTTAATTTTTTTAATTAGACACGTTCGTGTCAACATTTTAACATAAAAGTGCAAATATAATTCAAAATCACTTTTCAACGTAATTTTTTCATTTTTCAATTTTTTATTTTTCAAATTCATCATTTTTCAAACTTTTAATTTTTTTATTTCTTTATTAAATTTCTTTATTTTATTTTTTCATTTATTTTATTTTTTGATTTTTCAATTTTTTAAATTAAAAAAAAAAAATTTTAATTTTTTAATACAATTTTTTTGATTTTTTAATTTTTTTACATTTTTATTATTTTATTTCAACTTTTTTTATTTTCAATTTTTTAATTTTTCTACTTTTTAATTTTTTTAATTAGACACGTCCGTGTCAACATTTTAACATAAAGTACAAAAATCCTTCATAATCATCTTTCATCTCGAGTTTTTAATCAAAAAGTTCTAGTCAAAAATCAAAAACGTCACATAAAAAACGTAAAATTTTTTATGCAACATAAAAAAAATAAAAAAAAAATTATGAATTAAAAAAATTAAAAAATATGAAGCATTGGATTCAATCTCCCAACTACCATTACTTCCCTCCTTAAGAATGATGAACCTACAATAATAAATTTATTCAACTTCCTTAAAAGTACCGGACTTCTTTCTAAAATCTAACAAATTTTCCCATCCGTGCCTCTGGCCTAAGTTGCAGTATATGGCACGTAAAATGGAAAAAAGTAAAAAAAAGTAAAGTAAAAAATAAAAATAGCTGAAAAATAAAGTGAAAAAATTTTTAATTGAAAAATTAAAAAAATTAAAAATCAGAAAAAATAAAAATCAAAAAGTAAAAAAAAGTTTTTTCCATTTTTGAAATAGATGTGTCTTGGGGATGGGTATCGCTTTCTTAAAACGTGACGTTTTTGATGCAACATTTTTGGATTTAGTAGAGATCCTTGATGTATCTTTTGGCGATTTTCACTTTTCACAGTCCTACAAAATGGTTTTTCGGGCAGTTTGTTAGTTTCAGATTTTGCATTTCCCATATCTCCCTTCCATCAGCTGCATAATAATCAAAATCGATTAAATTTAGAAAATGGGCTTCGATTGGTGGCAGATCTGATATTCTAAAGTAAGGACAAATCTGGGTCAAAATTCAATTATTTGCAAATTTTGGGGGAGGGGTTCTTAGCTCAATTTGGAAGAGAGTTATACGAGGAACAAATTCAAAAAAGAAGAAAAAATAATCGAAAAACCACATATTTGGGGCTAAAAAATCGAGACCTCCAAAAGGCACATCTAGCAGCCCTACTAAATGTACTTATCTAACTTCAATTTACGAATACAATTTGGAGGGGAGTTATGCGAGGAACGCAAATTCAAAAAATAATAAAAAACGACCAAAAAGCACATATTTGGAGCTGTGAGGGGGTGAAATGGGGCTGCAAAGTCGAGATCCTGAAAAAGTACATGTAGGGGCCGCACTGAATGTTCATACAAAATTTCAAGTTCCTAGCTTATTTCAGTGGGGAGGAAGAGGAGGAACAGCCCTTTTTTAAGGTCAAAATGGAGGAAACCCCCTCCTATCATCCCTCCTAATTGACTTGGGGGATTAATTTTCAGATATGTCGTACAACTTTGAATCCTCTATCGGTTGATTTAAAAATAAACAATTTTTATGATTTTGACTCTTCAGCACCTCCTCCCCTAAAATGAGACAAAACTGAATTTTGACCCAAAGTCATCCCCACTCATATATGTATCTAATCGACCGCCAAACAGCTGATTAACCGAATTGGAGTGATTTTAGTCTGTATATAGCAGAATAAATGATTTCAATGTGGGGGGGGGGAAGGGGTAAAAATAAAAATAAATATCTGGAATGGACAAAAATTTGTCCTAATCGCCTCCTAGAACGCCAAAACGGATTTTGTTGGTATCACTCCCTCCTCCTCCAACCACCTCTGATCGATAGATTGCAAGAGCCTAGTTTTCATTGACAATATGACATAGAAAATCAGGCTAATTAAACACTTTTCTCTGGCAGAGAAAAATTCTAAATTTTTCAAATTAATTTCAGATCGATGCATCCTAGGAAAAATTTACTAAGAAATAAAATTGTACAGGATGAAATTTCAAGTCGATACTGTTCTTTTCAGATTTTTTTTAGGGTCAATAGTTCGTGGTAAAATCTAAATTTTCAAATTTTTTGATTCTTAAGCATTGTGTGATTTGACGATTCTTGCATCTCAATTTTATCGTGAACTATTAACCCCAGGAAAAATTTGCACAGAACATTATCGACTGGAAATTTCACCCTCTATAATTTTATTTCCGAGTAAATTTTCCCTGGGATGCATCGTTCTCGAGTAAATTCAAGAAATTCGTTTAGCAACATTTAGAAAATCATCGATTTCATGCCGTTATACTGATGAAATTGAAATATTTACACAGGAACATTCTTATCACTATCGAACAGAATATATGATTTTAGTGTTCGAGAAAAATAAAAACAGATATCTGACATGGCCAGTCTTAATGGTCTTCTAGAAGCCCAAAACAAATTGTTTTGGTACCCTCCCCCAACCACCGTTAGTCGATAGACTGCAATAGCCTGGTTTTCATTGACAATATGGCATAGAAAATCATGCTAAAAAACAACGATTCCAAGGCCAAGCGTGGACTAAAACCCTTATGAGTAAATCGATGCCAATTACATCGCCTAATTTGTTATACGATATTCGTTTATAGTACGTATTAATAATGATCGCGAACAAAAGAAAAGTTCTACACAAATTTCTCAGTTTTGTCATTCGTCTATACAAGTAGAGAAAAGTACGACTACTTATTTACACAATAATGAGTCAAATAACCGCACAAATCACGAGGGCATATAAAAGTTGATACCGCGTTAACTTAATCAACTTTTAAAGTTACGATACAGTAAGTGGAAACATTTCTCCTTTTTAAAGTATCATTTTATTATTTACGCGAGCGTATATAATAGATACAAAAGAAAATTTCTTACACATTTTCTAACGAGTGCAATGTACCGTAGTGAAATTTTTCACTTATTTAAATGTAGCTGTAGGTAAACAGGTATGTATAACGAAATAACAAAACACTAGCGAAACGACATAAATGAATGGATTTTTAGTTATTTAAAAACTTCCATAAACAACCAAGTTTATATGTATAAAAACTTTCAACATCGCGAATATAATTGGAAGCTATTCTTAAAACAAAAGAACACCTTGAAACCTTTACTTGTGTACCTATATAAAAAGTATAAAATGCAAAGCTACAGCTCGCATTCAATATATCTTCTTTCGTGACAACTTAAAGCTTTTTTAACCTTTGGTTGAGAACGTGATTGTTAAATTGTTTCTTTTTTGTAATGGATTTAGAAACCGGCGAATATGCCAATTTTGTTTTATCGTTGCAAATTTCATCCAGAAAAAAACAAGCAAAAAAAAAAAACAAAAGTATTTCATTATAGTGGTGTTTGGGTGGATTTTTTATTTATTTATTTTTTTCTATACCGGTAATGATCATTGTGCGAACTGCGAACGTACCTACAAATATCGAGTAACAAGTCGAATCTTATTTCAAGCGATTCGACTCTTCTGTAGGCCGAATTTTTATAACTCTAATTTGAATATACCTGCCGAATAAATAGAAGAAATTTCAAACCTTATGTATAATAAGGTAAATATAAAACTGAAGGTATATTTTTCGAAATATTTTCTAGATTCGTTTACGTAGCATGAAGAATTTTTTCAGGGTGGAAAAAAACAAAATAGAAACCTACAACAATCCTAAAGTAAGGATGTGTAGGTGTTTCGTAACGATGTTTTAATAATTTTACTTTACATTTTGATTTTTCTTTTTTTTTTTTTTTTTCGTGGAAATTTGTTGACTCCGGATTGAATATATAATTTCTTTCTGGTATAGTTCGGTTGTGCTCATCTAGGGTACGTCTACGTATACAAAAAATTACATAACAAGAGATACAGTAATAGCCAATGTATAGTACATTTCCATCCTCGTACATTACGTATATTAAATCTGCATAATGCTGTATTCACTTAAGACGTGGATAGGTATGGGTAGGTAAGGTGTACTGTGTATGCGAGGTAACATTTCATATTTTACGCGAAAATCTCTGGCACGATGAAAGCTGGCGTTTATTCTAGAGATATAATGCAAGTAGGTAGGTAGGTAGATAGGTACAGTCTACAGTCGTCATAATACTTAATACGCCAGGTATATATACGTATAATATAAAATACCGCCAACACAAATTATAAGTCTTTCGTTTAAGACTTAGAAATAGGTAGGTATAATTTCGAGCATACAGATAATGGACATTTTCCATTAACCTTTAGAATTTTCGTATTAATGCGAAGTATTTTTAAATGTCTCAACTTCTTCAAAGGATTGTTTAATTGCCGCGTAAATTATGAAAAATATTATCAACCGTTGGAAAATGAAATTTCTTTTTCTTAATTAACGCCACTTACCGTTGATAATTAATTTTTTCGGTTCAACCCTTAATTACTCTTATTTTTATTCACCTTAGCAAATTACCACGCGATAATTTGTTTGTCTAAAACAGGCGTAAAATAGGCACGTAGGCCTATATATATTATTGTAAAAAGGCAAACAACTCGGTTGCTGAATTTACGTCGATATTGTGAGGAATTTTTACTTGCGAATATTCGCCAAATAAAAGGTATCTGTTTGGGTGTTTCAATTTTAGGGTTTTTTCTTTCTTCTAATGTTAGAAGGGAGAGGGTAACGGGTGAAGTGCGTGAAATGAACGTGATAGAAATTTTATGTCTCTGACTTGACCTTTGATACGAACCAAATCGCTTGAAAATTTTAAAATTTACGTAGAAATCGAATTTTTTTTTCTTGACATCTGTAAATTTTGTAGGTGCAGGAGGAGGGGTAAAGGGGACGGATCGGGGCATTCTGTGAAAATTTTTACATTTAACCTTCACGAAAAATTGTCACGTTTTTATCACAATGATTTCATGTCATATTTCCTGAAGGACATTAAAAAGTGGAGTTCAAAAGATAATCTTTTTTAATTAAAAATATAAGGAAATTTATCGTTCGAAGGTAACGTTGGCAACAGTTTTTTCAGAAAGGATTTGTCTATTGATTTTCATTTCTTCATAATTTAGGACCATTTCTATCCATTTTTCAACATTTTTTTTCGTGATTTTTGATCAATTTTCTACACCATTTTCAAGAATTTTACGCAATTTTCGATGATTTTTACCAACTTTTCAGCATTTTTTTCTCAACTTTTGTCCAATTTTTTACATTTTTAATCCGATTTTATTTATTTGTCAACATTTTTTCGTGATTTTCGATACATTTTTTTTCGCTTTTTACCAATTTTTGTAAAAATTTTTGCAAAATTTTCAGCTTTTTTCAACGATTTTTTTTTGTTTTTAATGTAGGTTAATTTTCAACCGTTTTTTAACGTTATTTTTTTCGTTATTTTCGATCAATGTTCTACTTTTTATCCCAATTCTCGACGATTTCTAACAGTTTTTTTTGTGTTCGGGTCAGTTTATATATCTATTTTTAAACATTTTTTTGGGATTTTTGAAACAGTTTTCTGTATTTTTTTACTAATTTTTTCCAGTTGTTTCATTTTTAACGATTTGTTTTTTACATTTTTGGTCAATTTTCACCCTTTTTCCAAAAATATTTTATTATGTTTGACCAATTTTCTGCTTTTTTATCCATTTTTTTTTTCAAATTTTTACCCAAGTTTTCGAAATTTTCAACGAATTTTTTTTTTCATATATTCGGTCAATTTTTACTCATTTTTCAACATTGTTTCACAAATTTGGATCAATTTTCTTGACTTTTACCCATTTTTGTCAAAGTTTAATTAACCTGATTTTCGGTACAATTTTATTCATATTTTGGCCTAATTTTTACTCATTTTTCAACATTTTTTTATTACATTTGATCAATTTTTTGCACTATTACCAACTTTTTTTTTCATATTCTAGGCCAATTTTTACCCGTTTTCCAACATTTTTTTTTGCGATTTTCATTCAATTTTTCACTTTTTATCCATTTTAGTAAATTTTTTACCCAAATTTCGATGATTTTCAACAACTTTTTTTGTGTGCTAAGACAATTTTCACCCATTTTTCAACATTTTTTAAAATGATTTTTGAAACTTTTCTGTACTTTTTGTACATTTTTTTAAAAATTTTTACCCGATATTGGATTTTTTCATATTTCAAGTCAATTTTTACCTACTTTTGTTAAATTTCTATCAAATTTTTAATGATTTCCAAAAATTATTTTCATGTTTTAGGTCAGTTTTTACCCATTTTTCAACATTTTTCATTATTTTTAATAAATTTTCTACACTTTGCACTCATTTTTGTCAAAGTTTATCTTATTTTCGATACGATTTTTTGCAAATTTTAGGGCGTCTTTTTCCCATTTTTTAAAAATTACCTAATTTTTAATCATTTTTAACGATTTTTTTTTCTTATTTTAAGTCAATTTTTTGCACTTTTCACCCATTTTTATTAAGGTTTTACCTAATTTTCGACCATTATTAACGATTTTTTACTAATTTTAGGTCGACTTTACCCATTTTTTACATATTTTAAGTCATTTTTCTACACTTTTTACCCGTTTTTATCAATGTTTCATCTAATTTTGAACTGTTTTTAATGATTTTTTTACCAATTTTAGGACAATTTTTATCCATTTTTCAACTTTTTTTTTATATATTTGATCAATTTACTGCACTTTTACTCATTTTTACCATATGTTAGGGTAATTTCATCCATTTTTCAACATTTTTTCATAAATTTTGAACAATTTTTGATTATTTTAATAATTTTTTTCGTCTTTTACGTCAATTTTCACCCGTTTACCAACACTTTTTTCATTACGTTTTATCAATTTTCTGCTCCTTTCAATCAGTTTTGTAAAATTTATACCCAATTTTTAATGATTTTTAACAAATTTTTTGTAAGTTGAATCAACTTTCCTTTTTTTTTTTAACATTTTTTCATTATGTTCAATCAATGTTTTGCATTTTTTACCAATTTTAATCAATGTTTTACTCAATTTTCGAATCTTCTTAAAGTTAATTTTCATCCATTAGTCAACATTTGTTCGTAATTTTTGACCGATTTTGAGCAAATTTTTACTCATTTAAGCTAATGTTTAAATCACTATAAATAAGAAAAGCACATCGTAAAACCTTCGTATGCAAATTTTTGATCATCTGCTTTCATCTAAAGCTGTTCGGTGAATTTTGTGAAAATAAAAATATTAATACTCGACTAAAAAAATAGATACAAGGAAAGAGAATTTTCAAAATTTGAAGACAGGACTAATTCGCCTACCTCAAAAACCATTGTTGGTGTAGGTAGCGTTTTGAATTATTTAAATGAGTATCAAATCTAGATGCATAAATTTTATACGAATAACGATCAAATTCTTGATCCTTGGTAGGTATAGAATGAAATAGTAAGACGAAGTAGTAAAGGTCAACATTGAAAAATCACGCCAAAGGAACGAAACCGACGACGACGATACCAACAAAACAAAGCAATTTAAATTGTTTACCGAGCATAAGAATAAGGGTAATCTTATTCGCAGTTTATTCGTATATATTTTGTCGGTTAAAACCAAAGATTATTTAAACTGGCTCCTATTAAAAGAAAATGGTAACAATCTTTTCGCTTGCAACTCGATAAAGAAACCATTTAGTAAGTATATAAAATGCTAATACGAATGTTTTCTTTTACGAAGAATTAGCTGTTCCTGTTACTTTACTCGATAGCGAGTTTAAATTAAAAATGTGTAATGTATAAATTCATTTTAAATACTTAATATCGACTTTTTTCCCCTTCTTTTTAAAAACCTTGAAAAATTGAATTTACATTTTGTATTCATTTTGTGGTGTGCAAAGTGCTGGTGATTGTAATTTAAATGAAACGACTTTATTTCTACAAAATTTTGGTAGTAAAGAAAACTGGCAAAATGCGTAATTCTTTTTTTTTTTTTTAACCTAGAGGTATTTTTTAGTTTTACATTTCAATGAAGTTTTCGCAAAATGATATTGATGACTGTTTTCTACTGTCAGCGTTTTCTTGTTGTTTATCCCAAGAGGAGAATCTTTGTTGAAAACTACAGAGTAGGTAACTACCTACATCGAATTTGTTTGTACCTTTTTTTTTTTTTTTTGTTATTTGAAATAGCTCGTTTGTACGGAGTATTGAAGCTAAAATTCGTCTCGACCGAGTTGCTCTCTGATAATGTTACAGTTTGAAAATCATGCTATGAAATTGTACGAGTACAAAAGTAGGTACTAAAAGTAATTAAGTATTTAACGGTATAAAATCAAGAAAATACGTTGAAACGTAATGTTTAATAGATATAATTACGAAGTAACCAGATCGGAAAATTTCTTATGTAACGCGAGTAAAAAGGGTAAATTATTTCACCTGGGGTTTATCGTTGTCAAATGATTTTATATTGCCGCAAAACGAGCGTGTATAATCTGAATGAAGATTAATTTTAAACGTTTATTGTACCGTGTTACAACATTTTAAAGTCAACATTCGTAACGAATATAACCTTTTAAAAGGCGGTGTTAATAATGCGAATAAGTATCTCCTCGATTATGACGTGGCGTTTTAATTGTGAAGAAATTATTTCACCGTCGGAATTGTTTTTTTAAATTTTGTCCTTCGATTGCTTAACAAATCAGATATTAGGGAAATGAAAAGATTATGGTTATGCAGATACCACGGAGACTCAGAATAGGTAAGTATGAAGACGTTTCAACTCAAGAATCATAGGCAGGCTTTAGCAGATGGGGGGGGGGGGAATTTGTCCCAAGCCACTGCTCGAAATTTCTTTTTCATTTTATAAAATTGCACCATTTTTTTAAAGACTCCTCGTTCATTTTATATCCCTTGGGACAGAGGGCTTGGGTTTTCTCTGAGATGAGAAATTTTTTAATGTTACTTTTCGAACATAAATGAGCAATATTCAGACCAGAAGTAAATACAGTTGAAATTACCTTCACATTATTCTTCGGAAGACTTTTCAGGCTACAAATTTTATTTCATAATTTTTGTCGTAGCTCTCACAATTTTTTGTGAAAATTTTCAAAATGTTTTCCTCTTTCACATTTAAATGTTAATCATAAAAATATGATGGTTACTTTTTATCTACCTTGGAAAAATGAAAATTGCGTTTACTACATCTGAATTTCAGTCTCAGCATAAATAGGTGCTGTGATTTAATTTTGTAAAAATTGAAGCAATCAGTTTTTTGTAATTGTATATATAGGTTGCTCGGTGTAGATAATAGTCTCTTTATTCCACAAATATGGCAATAAATCACATTCCAAAAGCAAAGGATCAATGATAAGAAATCAATGAAAAAGAGATTAAAAGATGAGAGATCAAAGACAAGAGACCAATTAAGATAGATAAAAGACCAAAGATCTAAAATGTAAGTTTAATGCTCAAGATCAAAACAATAAGATCCAAGATAACAGATCTAATGCCAGGAATCAAATATGAGGGATCAATGAGCCGAGATCAAACAATGAGATCATAGACGAGAGTTCAAAAACCAGAGAACAAATAAAAGACATGGGAGCATGAGAGATCAATGAAGAGATACTGAAGATCAAGGATTAAAGATGAGAAATGAAGTGCCAGAGATCAAAGATCGGTGATCCAAAATGAGAAATTGAAGACCCACTATCGAAACAAAGTGATCAAAGATGACAGATCAAATACTAGAGATCAAATACAAGGGATTAATGAGCCGAGATCAAACAATGAGATCATAGACGAGAGTTCAAAAACCAGAGAACAAATAATAGACATGGAGCATGAGAGATCAATGAAGAGATACTGAAGATCAGAGATTAAAGATGAGAGATGAAGTGCCAGAGATCAAAGATCGGTGATCCAAAATGAGAATTTGAAGACCCACTATCGAAACAAAGTGATCAAAGATGACAGATCAAATACTAGAGATCAAATACAAGGGACCAATAACCAATGATCAAATATAAAGGATCAAAAACTAAAGATCAAAGAAGAGAGATCATAGACAAAAGATCAAATATCAGAGATCAAATGCAAGGGATTAATGGCCAGAGATCAAGCAAAGAGATCAAAGATAGAAAATCAAAACTAAAGATCAAACATGAGAGATTAAAGACAAGAGATCAATGAGAAGAGATCAAATACCGGAGATCTAAAATGAGAGTTCAAAGATCAGAGATCAAACAAAAAAGTCAAAGATGACAGATCAAAAATCACAGATCAAATACTAAACATCAAACATGAGGGATCAAAGATTAGAGATCAGTGAGGAGAGATCAAAGACCAGAGGTCTAAAATGAGAGCTTGAAGCGCAGAGATCAAACCAAAGACATGAAAGATGACAGATGAAAGATGTGAAATAATATACGAGGCATCAATGTGGAGAGATCAAACAAAGAGATCAAAGATAAGAGATCGAATATGAGGAATCAATGAGGAGAGATCACACAAATAGGTCAAAGATGAAAATTAAAAATCAGTGATCAAATACCAGACATCAAACATGAGAAATCAAACATGGGGGATCAAAGATAAGAGATCAGTGATGAGAGATCAAATACTGGAGGTATAAAATGAGAGATCAAAGAAGAGAGATCAATTGCCAGAGATCAAATACAAGTGCTTAAAATGCAAGATTTCAAAACAACGAGATTGAGGATGAGGGATAAAGCACCAGAGGCCAAAGACAAGAGATCATTGAGAAGAGATTAAAGACTGGAGTTCAGAGAATAAAGATCAAAAACAAAAGATCAAAGATTGGAGAAATAAGTGGGTTAGATCAAATGCCAGAGGCAAAGTATGAGAGATCAAAACAAAGAGATCAAACATTACACATCATGGATAAGGGATCAAACCCAATAAATCAAAACAAAGAGATGAAATACAATGAATCGATGTAGAGAGATCAAAGATGAGATATCAAACTACAGAAATCAAATACTAGACATCGTGGACGAGAAACCAAAAGTTGTTAAATTTTTAGATATCTTTATGATGCTTTCTACGGGGAAGGGGGGGGTGTCGGGGGGGGGGTGTCAGACTATCAAGTTTGAACTCACGTCTACCCGTACTACTCATCTATCGTAGTGCTGTTCCTTAGCTTCATGAGCATAACATCATCCATGGTAGATTCTTGGATTTATAAGTTTTTCAAGTTATTAACGGATCTTTTGAACATATTTTCTCAGTTTCTAAGTATTTTTCTCTTTCATTCGCTTTTCTTTCTTTCTTTTTTCTTTTTTTTTTTGGAAATATAAGCTCAGGTACATTGTACCACCCTATACTACCTACGTATACACCTGTATCGTGACAAATTTAATTTTTGTCGTCTCACGAACAGCGTTTATTTTAGAAATTTAAAAGGCTAATAAAAAAAAAATCGTAAGAGTCTTAAGTTTTATTTTGATATTAATTTCACGTTTACAAAGTAAATCTTCACTAATTGATCTAATAGAAGAATGCGTAACCGCATTTTAATGGGGCTTAAAATTCGATTTAATTTGATGTAATTTTCGGAATAAATTATTCAAGTATTAAAAACTTGCTAACTTACTCGGTGATTTTAACGAGTTTGAAATTTAAATAACTGAATAAAAATCTTCTCGAAATACATATTTCCAAGTAGGTATCATATCTACTCCCAATGTTCAATTATACCAACCAACGCGATATCTACGCTGTATAAGGAAAATAACCAAAAAGATGGAAGCAATAAGAAGTTATAAAATCTAATGCAAGTATTAAAATATGTTAACCGGTGTAAGGTTAATTTTCTTTTTAATACGAATTTGCATCGAAACTTTAGATATATTGGTAGGTAGTAGGTACGTTAGTAAGTATAAGTACCTATCTAGTACCTATACCTACGTAGACGTATACGACATAACCACATATAAATTTAATAAATGGCCAAGATGTGTCTCGATTCAATTCACATGTTACAATTATCTGCATAAAGTTGATAATTTCTATTCAACGTGCAACGTACGCGTATTTCATACGCTACTTTGTGGCATCTTTTGAAGTTTGATCGTATATAAAGGTACCGAGATCTCGCCTTTGTGGTTTGATATTTATTCATTTTGAGGATGAGTAAAGCAATTGTTCCGTTGATTCGGAGATGAAATCTGAAGTGCTATTTAAATTAAATATTTACTTTAGCAGTCGAGTTATATTAATCTTATATACCGATGATTCGAGTAGTTTATTTATGAATAACTTGAAAGTTGCCAAGCTGCGATTATGTTTTAAAAACTTGATGCATTTTAAATTAAAATACCTACCTAAACTATACGTATAGACATATAAGTACCTACTTTACCATGCTACAGATACTAAACTCATAGTCAGTAGGTAATGGGTGTATATGATACGTCTTCGAGTTTAATTATTGCCAAAAATTTCTATACCAAAAATTAATTTTCATTTACTCTTTCATCTCGCCAAAATGAAAACGTTTATTAAAATCTGATATTAAGGCATTCTACTATTCTGTTCTAGTGTATTATTAATTATTGAACAGTTCATTTGGAATTTTTTTTTTACTCGGCAGTAAAATAGAAATTATTACAATCTCTTTTTTGAAAATACGTATACTTACTTGAATGTAAATAAGGAAGTATGTACTGGTGGAAAAATCCCAAAAAATTGTATACTTATCGCTTTAAAATCCTTCGTAATCCCATCACGTTTTTTGTTTTTAGTTTTTTTTTTTCTTCAAAAAATTCCACGGAAGATTTTTTTTCGCATGATATTTGTCAGGGATTGGTGCCGAACAAATATCTTAAGAGTGAATTCAAACGTCTAAATTTAGTAATTTTCGGCTTATATTCCGAGTATAGTGTTTTTTCGTGTTTGAAAGAGAAATATTTTTTCATTCGTATTCTCTTGTGTAGGTATACACACCTGCTTATTACTTACACGGCATCAGAGTTGAAGTACCTTGGTTTTATGGGCGTCATATTTCGAAATAACTTGTAACATTTTCCACATAATTATTATAAATGTACGCAAATTGAATATAGCTTTTCGCTTTCGTTGCTGCGCAAACAGATGAAAAAGTTTTCTTCGTTTTGTTTGTCACTCAAGCCATATTTTAAATCGAGATACCTTTTACTCGCTGGTATTTTTAATTTTATAAAAAATTAATTATTTTACAATAATATTGGCGAATGGGTATACGATGCGATGAAATAAATATATATTTAATAATACGTATATAATTTATCGCTAAAATTAGTATCAAATTTTTTATATACGAATCACATCAAGTTGTGCAAAGTCGAAAATAAATTATCGGTTTTGATTTTGCGATCGTTTCATTTACCTAGCATCCTATTTACAATTGGGTACTTCAACCTACTACCTACATATATGCTTATGTCTCAGTATGAGGCAATTTTTATCACTCGAATGTACGCCCTAAGTGGGATGAGAGACAACTATATTGCCACTCTACTGCCTAGATACGCGGACGTTAATTAAATTCATCTTTTCAAAACGATGAATACAATATGAAATGTATAGCTATAATCGAAATCATCATCTGTAATATGTGGTGAATTCCACTCCTATTCTAACCATCAGTCTTTTGTAACGGCGCCATTCTCTTATAAAAAGTCATTCATTCGAAATTCACGAACAAGATTTGAACTAATGAAAAATTAAATAGAAAGCTAATGATTTTTTTTCCTTATTGAATCATGTAAAATTTTGTAAAATGCATGGTGTTTGTGACATTTTTTTTTTTTGTTTTTTTTTTTTCGTTTTCATTATATCTCGAAAGTTAATTACGGGCTACGTTGGGTTTTCCTATTTTTTTTCCAACTCCGAAGATTAATTCGATTGAAGTTTCGTGCGGTCTTTTTTGTTTTGGAATTTTTTTTCTCGTACAAAGCTATTTTTTTAGATTGGTATTAATGGAACTGAAATTATCGCATTGCGAAGGGTTGTGAAATTTTGATTTTGTTTCAGTGTAATTTTTCCATTGGTAAATTTATTGGTATGGAAAAGTAGTTCAATATTTCAAAAAAAAAATTGGTTGAATTTTTTGTTTAAATTTTTGTCACCAGTGGGCGTAATTAAATCGGGGGGGGGGGGGAATTTTATCCTGAAATGCTGCAACAAATTCTGCACTTGTATCTAGCTTAAAAATATGTTCCTGTGTTTTGTTTTCTCACATCGGTGAATTAAGTAGTTAATTTTATCAGGAGTATAAAGGCATGAAATCGATGGTTTTCTAAATGTTCCTAAACGAATTTTTTAAATTTACTCGAGAGCGATGCATCCTAAGAAAAATTTACTCAGAAATAAAATTATAGAGGGTGAAATTTCCAGTCGATAATGTTCTGTACAAATTTTTTCTGGGGTTAATAGTTCAAGATATAATTGAGATGTAAGAATCGTCAAATCACACAATGCTTATTAATCCAAAAACTCAAAAATTTCGATTATACTTACCACGAACTATTGACCTAAAAAAAAATATTTGAAACAACAGTATCGACTTGAAATTTCATCCTGTACAATTTTATTTCTTAGCAAATTTTTCCTAGGATGCATCGTTCTCAATTGAATTTGAAAAATTTAGAATTTTTCTTCGCGAGAGAAAAGTGTCTAATTAATCTGATTTTCTGTGTCATATTGTCAATGAAAATCAGGCTATTGTAGTCTATCGACCAGCGGTTGTTAGATTGGGGGACGGGGGTGGAATGATACCAAAAAAATCCGTCTTGGTGCGCTAGAAGGCCATTAAGACAATTTTTTGTCATGTCAGTTATTTATATTGATTTTTATTTTTGTATTCCTCCCTCTTCAACATTAAAATCATTTACTCTGCTCGATACTGACCAAAATCACTCCAATTCGGTCAATCAGCTCAGTTGTGCGGCGGATCAGATATATATGAGTGGGGATGACCTTGGGCCAAAATTCAGTTTTGTCCCATTTTAACCATAAAAATTGTTTATTTTAAGTCAACCGATAGAAGATTCAAAGTTGTATGATAAATCTAAAAATTAATCTCCCAAGTCAATTAGGAGGGGAGATATAAGGGTTTTACCCCTGTTTGACCTTGAAAAAGGGCTGTTCCTTCTCTACCTCTCCACCAAAATGAGCTGGGAAGTTGAAATTTGGTATGTACATTCAATAGGCTCTCTACATGTGCTGGGGGGGGGGGTCCCGACTTTTCAGCTTTGTTACACCCCGTCACAGTCTCAAAAATGAAGTTTTTATGTGTTGGGGGGGGGGTCCCGACTTTTCAGCTTTGTTACACCCCGTCACAGTCTCAAAAATGTAGTTTTTTGGTCAGATTTTCTCATTTTTCTCTATTTTGAGTTTGTTCCTCGCATAACTCCCCTCCAAATCAAGCTAGGGGCTTGAAATTAGGTATGTACATTCAGTAGCGACCCTAGTTGTGCTTTTCGGGGGTCTAAACTTTTCAGTCCCATTGCACCTCTTCGCAATCTTGAATTTTTTGTTTTTTGGTCGTTTTTTCTAATTTCTAATGTTTATTCCTCGCATAACTTCCCTCCAAATTGAGCGAGGAAGTTAAAATTAGGTATGTACTGTCAGTAAGAACCCTAGAGATGAACTGTTTGGGGTTTTTGAATTTTTAGCCTCATTGAACGCTTCCTATCCTCAATACTGATTAGCAAAGCGATGCTTTTTTTCAATTTTCATTACTGCAAATTGGTCACGAATATCAGACTGAAAAGCATCACTTTGCAATGTTTTTTTCTTCTTTTTAAAACTTCTAAAATGTAGTTTTTGATGGTTAAAAAAATTCATTTTAAAAATTTTTTTCCTCGTTTTACCTGATGGACATACCATTTAATTAATTCTGATAAATTCTGGTCCAACAAAGCAGTACACCGAAAAAGTGGAAACCTTCTCGTGTAAGCCATTCCTAGCTACGTCTCTGTTTTCCACTTTAATTCATCTTCTATGTGTTTACATTTTTAGGCAAAAATTATTCTCATTTAATACTCCTCGTTGATAATAATATAAAATTCGAAGGGAAAAGAATTCAACTGAAATTCACACAGATATCCTTTCACAAGTGTTGTGAATTCTACATCAAAGCATTTCACAAATTATAAACGTATCTTGTACCAATACTTTGAAACATTCGCCATAGGCGGCTGAATAAGTCGAACCTACTCGTGTATCATTTCCATTGAAAAAGTGTCGAGTTATCGAAAATTTCACACCTTTAAAATGCAGGCCTATTACACAAACAAACATGCATCAGAGAGAAAATCCTTATTATGTAAAAAGAGGCAATCTTCCGTTATTATGAACACTTTACCTTCAAGATAAAGATACCTACCTATAATTTGTCGAAGCGAAGTTATACGTAGACGTAGAGATATTTTCTTTGTGAAAAGCCTTTTCTACACCGCGTGATTCGCACAAATAGAAAATTGTTCGCTGCGTTAATTACCGAAGCATGTGTTGGGCGTTAGTGCGCCAAATCTTTTGAATTTATCGTGAAATTAGATAATTTTAAAATTGACCAAGGTTGAACAAATTGCGTTCTACGGTTATGATGTTCGCAGCTGAGTCCCTTTCACGTCGAACTTAAATACATACGAAATTATTTACGATTAAACCATTGTTTGTAGAAATACGTATATGTAGTCAACCGACCGAGAATGCTAGAAAAGATACGTAAGTTATAATACTTTGAATTACGCTTATACCATTTCTTCTTCTTCTTCTTCTTCGCCATCTTCCTTGTGCTTTTTTTCTCTCTCTTTCCATCTTGTCTCAATGAATACTGTGAAACGCTCGATAGAACATACGAAATAAATGTTTTGCTAAATTTTATCATTTTAAAAGTGCAATATTTACACCCTGGAAGATTGATGAGATCAAAATTTGCTCACTATAAAACGCGTTTGGGGGTAACAGTCTTAACAACGAATAACTCAGTATAATGGCCTTTTGTACTACGTATGAACTGAACATGCATTGTAGAAAGCGAAAAAGAGGAAAACATTGTGTTATTTACGAACTCGCGCTATGTTTTTTATTATTGGCGAAATATGGTAAGCAGGTGCCATTACTAATGTTTTAAATTTTACCACTTTTATTTTATTTTATTTTTTATTTTTTTTCAAACTACATTAATAACGGGAAAACTTTTCAGCGATGATATCTTTTTTTAAAGTTTACACTCATATGTTGTAAAGCAAAAAAAGTTGGTGCTTCTTTTGACTCGTTCCATATTTCAAATTGTTTTAAAATATGCAATGCACTAAATTTTCGTATCATATTGTACCTGTACGTAGATGAGATTATTTATAGCTTCATATAGGCTGCCTAGGAAGTAATTACAAAGTTTATTATAAACGAGCAACGAAGTTGTTTAAATATACCTACAAGGTGTAGCAATAAATTTTTTATAATTTCGATAATATATTAAAATTAGGTACATGTAAAAGTACTCTAATTCAAACTAGAATATAGGTACATTAGTACTAAAAAGCGTAATAATTATGCAACAAATTGAATAAAGTAAAAAAATCACTTATTTTTGAGAAAAAAATCCACCGTTTTCCGGGTAAACCGTAATTGGGAAATGGATCGGAAAAATTCTAATTATATGCGAAAGAAGAAAAAAAGTGAAATTTTAAAACATTAATGACCTTTAAGCTTACCCTGTATATAAGATTTTTTGTGGCTTTAATACTAATACGTAACTCGTTTCATTTTCTAATTACCACTCATTTGTTTAAACGTCCGTAACAAAAAGTTCTCTTATCCTTTCTTTTTTTTTTACCCTTTAAATTCTACTAGATGAATTGTTGATGTGTTGAATTTTCAAACGACATTTTAGAGTTTAAAAATTAACCGAAGTATTTTTAAGGGTTAATTTTTTTGTGCGTATTTTTCCTTTTTTGGAGTTTGGTATTGTGATTTATCTACCCTCTTCTGCATGAGAAAGTAAACTGAATTTAAATAACTGCTTCAGAGATTAAGATTTTTTAAAAATTAAGCTAAAATCTAAAATCTTTTGACATATTTTCTTGAAGCAGTCTATATTAAGTGAGAATGAGTAAAAGGAGTAAAAGGGAAGATTTTATTTGTAATAGGTTTTTGGCACTTTTTCCTTTCAGGGAAAAATTCTAGATCATGGATATGTAACGCTGAAAATATTATGATGATAGTTTTTAATTTCAGATAAAAGAGTAATGAATGATTTTTGCACTCTATGTTCAAATGTCCAAGTTGGATGAATGAGAAAAGAAATTGGTGATAGGTGGTGTACATTTTAGATAAAATGTAACATCATAAAAAACGTGCACCACCTACTTACCAGTTTCTTTTCACATTTATCTAACTTGGACATCTTAAGATAGGGTGCAAAAATCATTCATTACTCTTTTATCTGAAATTAAAAACTATCAACATGAATTTGTTCACATTTGACATTAGTTTCATTGTACATTCATTCAACTTGGACATTTTAACATAAACTTCAGAAATCATTCATTATTTTCTTAATTTTAATCTCTTTAACTTTTTTATTTTTTCATTGTTTCATTTTTTTCAATTTTTTAATGTTTTTAATTTTTAATTTTTAAAAATTTTTAAAATTTCTTATTTCATTTTTATTTTTAATATTTTATTTTTTTTATTTTTCCATTTTTCAATTTTTTTTCTACACAAAATGCAGAAATCATTATTTTTTTAATTTTTTAATTTTATAATTAGTCATCCATGTCAACATTTGAACATGAAGTGTAAAAATCAATTATAATCATCTCTCATCTCGAGTTTCTGATAAAAAATTTCAAATCAAAAGTATTAAATCAGAAATGTTATATCAATCAAATTCTACTGTTGATACGTTAATTGATGACGAGTCAAGTGTCGAATGCGCAATTAAACATCTGTCATTTTCCCCAAAATTGAAACTTGAAATCAAAAAATTCTTGTTATTAACATTGAAAGATGTTCAATAGCGCATTCTACAAATTTTTGGTAATCAATTTTAGCGTTAACACTTGACCATCAACTGTGGATCATTAAAATCTGAATAATCAAAATATGGGTTGTTCGCATTTTGAAGGGAATTGAGTTCAAGATGTTGGTAGTCTAAATATTGATGGTCAGCTGTTGATGGTCCGCTTTTGACAGTCTGGATCTTGAAGGTCCACTACTGACAGTCAACTCTTGGCAGTCCACAATTCAGCATCAGCTGTTGATGGTCAAGTGTTAATGAATCCGGACCATCAAGAGTTGACATTCCAAATCTTAATGATACAGATGCTGATGGTCCACTGTTGACCATCAACTGCTGATGGTCAAGTGTTGACAGCTGTGGACTGGCAATAGTTTGAATTATGTTTGTCAAAAAAAGTTTCATGTTATAAATAAAATACTAAGCATCTATAATGTTGAATGTTAAAAAGAATCACGGATGAAATTTATACTTATTTATGCTGGACCAATGGAAGATAAAATGCTCACAGGCTTAGGATTATATGTCTTGGGTCTATTAGATGATATGTAGTTGGATTATATCAGATAAATAGCTAAAACATTTATATCACAACTAGAGCTTTTTGGTGTCTTTGCAGTTTTGAACAAATTTGGATGATTTGGATATTCTAAGAATTCTATTCTAGGTATATTACGAATATTTTGTATTCTAGGCAGGTACTCTTTAAAATCTGGCGAGTAGAGGTGGTTTTCTTTTCTGGGGGAGGGGGGGGGTCTTGAAATCAATTATGAATGTTTTGCTTGTCAGGTTATTCTGATAATTTGTTATATTCTGAAAAACCAAGTTTTCTGAAAAAAGTTCAAGCATTCTAAGTCTTTGGAAAAATTACGGTGCTCTGAGAGTATCAAAAATTTGGAAAATTCAATGTGTTCTTGTACAAATGAGGGGCCAATGCTCCAAAAATTTTCAATACTTTGTTATTCAACATGTTCTAGAAATTTTGGGAAATTTAGAATTTTGGATTGCAGGTATTCTAAGAAATTCAAGCATCTTAAATCTTTGAGAAAATCTTGAAATCTCAAATGATATCAAGAATTTGGAAAATCTTGAATGTACTAGCAAATTCTAGATCAGCTGGGTGAGTAGAAAGTGTATACCCAGATTAAGAATTTTTGCTGTTCTGTGTATTCTTAAAAAAAATTTGACAAGAAATGTATTTGAAATATCTTAGTATTTGTTTTGAATGCTTTGATTGCTAAGTTATTCTGAGAATATTTGATATTCTAAGGAATTTAACGTAAGTGTTCTAAGAAATTCAAGCATTCTAAGTCCTTGAGAAAATTTTACGATTCTGAGAATTCTAAAAAGATACCTATGAGGAAATTTCTGAACATCCTAGTACTGCCATTCAGTAGGTTTTCTAGAATATGCGAACCATCTGAAAATTATGAGTATTTTGATGGTCACCATATTTTAGAATACCTTGGCCCGTTTGGATATTCCAGGCAAAATGAGCCTTCTAAGAATTTCTTATATTCTTGGTGTTCTTTCAAATCTCACGAGTGTGTGTTTTGGATGTTTTAATTTTTAGTGTATTCTGAGGATTTTTTAACATTCCCAGTAAATATGTGAGCATTCTAAGTCTGAAAAAAGTTAAATATTTTAAGAATTTCAAGTACATATTCAGAGATTTCTAGACATTCTAGTTCATCTAAGAGTCTTCTAGAAATATGATTATTCCGTAGAATTTGAGACTCGAGTATTATGAACGAATTTTTTAATATTCTGGGTATGCTTGAAAATCTAAAAGGGAGTGTTCTGGAAACTTGGAAGTATTCTAAAGATGTTATCAATTGTCAGGGTATTCTGAGGATTTTTTATACTCTAAGTGATCTAAATATTCAAATTTTTCTAAAAATTTTGCTATTTTGAGAACTTTGAGTAATACTCTACGGTCACATTAGAAAACAAATTTCGATAACTATTCTATCTTGTAATGACTTCGTGGTTATATTTCTAAAATGTTTCATATGTGCTTAATTGATTATTTAATGCCCACAACAGCTTATTACGTACAAGTGGGCACATTAATACATGCATAAAATGGAAAAAGTTGAAAAATTTATGAAAATTCGTCTTATTGTAAACAAGCATTGTATCAAGGTTCCTTACGTTTATCATGTTTATCGCGTAAAAAAACTATTATGATTTGCAACACATCGAATTCAATTTTCCATAACTTTTTTTTTTACAAAAGTTTAAAGATAAAATACGTTACTATCAACTTCGAGGACAGTAAGCTTAAAGTTGAAAACTTTTACATGAACTTATAAGTACATTCTGTGTTTCCAAAAGAAGTGGAAACATCGTAAAACATTTGATGAAATACGATACTCTTTTATTAAGTGTCGGTAGGTATTTAACATCGTTTATTATAAATAGAGACGTCGAGTGGTGAAATGAACCAAACAAACATAATAAAATAGCTATTCATCAAGTTATGAGAATTTTAACCACCAACTAGATACTTTTTTATCTATGTACACAGGTTCCAAATTAGTTTTCACTTTTTTTTTCAAGTGGATACCTACATTACAACTTAAAAGATGAGGAAGTATGCTTGATGTAGAATAAGAGTGAATCTTCACAACAAAATAGTCCCGTAATAAATTTCGGTAGGGGGTTCAGTATTATTTCGTTTTTATTAGAAGCCGTGTGGCGTTTTGGAACATCCGCACTGTGTAATAAAGTGAAGGGTGAACGTAATACTGAACTGAGTAGATACGTAATAAATCTATCGTTGTATGTATTTCTTGTTCAGTTTTTTTTTTTTTTTTCGTAATACATGCGGAAAATATTGAATTTACGATGGGTCGGTGAAAAATATCACTTTTATGGCTTTTAAAAAGTTAAAAAATGTTCTTGCTTATGACCGATATTAAAATTATTCTATTTTGAAAAAAATGCAATTAATGGCTTTATACATACTTTTTATTAATGTAATTTTTCATTTTTAAAAATAGAAAAATTTTTCCCCCGTGGAAAATTTTTTAGTTAAGAAAAAAATCCGCATTCTCGCGCGTTAAAAGCTATTCTATATAGTAGGTTTGTAATATGGTAACAGGTACCTTTCGCTATGTCAAACAGTATAAAATTTAAATAGTATTTATAGATCTATCTACGTGTTGAAAATATCTACGAATATTTTCCCATTGTAAAATGTACGTAGGACTGGATGGGTTTGTGAGAATTTCGTCGACTTTTCTCCTTTTGATTGCCTTCCATTTGAAATGACACATTTTACTATAATTATGGAACTTTTTCTGTTAGTATAATTTCTTAAGTTGAATTATGAATTTGTTTGTTTATTTTTTTTCAAATTAATGAAACCTCTCCATTAGTATTTTTGAATTGAATATGTATTAAAATTCTGTTCGTTGAATATGTACTTGCTCTTGTATTTGGAAATTTTATTTTGGAAGTTATTAGTTGCATAAAATTTTACTTTTTCATAAATTTCGACAAAACGTGCTGAGAAATGTTACCAAAATATTACATTCTGTTACTAAAACATTGCAGAAACGCTAGGGAAATAGAATTCGAGTATCATAAAATGTGCATAACTATAAGGTGTTCCACTTTGATAGTAGCTCCTTCATGTTGCGAGGGCGGCAACTCAAATAATATTCGTGTATGATAGTTTGCCTATCCTAAACATTGCAGATGCATAGATGCATAGACAGTGATGGAAGAGTGTCATGTTGAGCGCTTACACTCTCAACTCAGTCGCTCATTTTGGATTATGCTAAGCTACATCTTTTCTTCGCTCTTTCAAAAACTCAATTATAATAATTCTCACTCTTATCAACACTCCTCTTTTTCACATGGTTCTCGCTCTTCATTCCAGGCTTGCTTTTCATACATTATCTTGCTCTTACTCCTACTCCTATTCCAACTCTCAGTCTTCAAATTTTATTCCAAATTGTCAAAACAAGTTTGTAGTAGTACTCCATGCACTTTAGTAAATGAAGATATGAAAAAGAAAAGGGAAGTAAAATCTTATTTTCAAACATGGATCATGATAAGACAAAAACAGTAAAAGAATAGTGAAGAGAATGAAAAATTATCTCTTACACTCTTACTGCCACTCACTTCCTTCTCTTCCATCACTGGGCACAGAAATTACAATTTGATTATTTTAGTTTGAAGAAGCTTACAGCCATCTATGAACATTTCTAAAACTACTTCAAATGCAACTGAAGCATCGTAGCTGCTCTGGAGCATAGAGGTGGGAGCCTAATATTTAATATGAAAGGAGCTTCACTCCAGAGTGACAGTTCGATATTTAGAACAGAAGAATCCTGGATATGGAGCCAGAGTACAATAGTTTAAATGGGGTGAGCCTTACTCTGAAGGTGAAGCTCAACAGTTTGAATGGAGAAAGCCCGATTCTGAAGTTACTGGTAGGCAGTGTTGGCTTCGGAGCTAGAGCCCTACGTTGAAAATGAACATAGTTGACTTGGAAGTCGTAACCCACCTTTTCGAATTGATGGAACCTGGCTTCAGAGCTAGAGCTCTGAATTGAAAATAACAGTTTTGGCTATGCGACTATACCCTGAGATTTCAAATTGGGAAGAACAGAGTTGACTCGGGTGCCGTAACCCAACATTTCAAAATGACAGAACCCAGTTTTGAAGGCAGGGTTCTAAATTGAAAATAACAGATTTGGTTCAGGAGCCATAACCTAACATTTCAAATCAATGGAACCCAGCTTCAGAACTAGGGCTCTACATTGATAATGAACAGAACTGACTTTGGAGCCATAACTCAACATTTCGAATTGATGGAGCCTGGCTTCTGCACTAGAGATCTATGTTGAAAATGAACAGAGTTGACTGTGGAGCCATAACCCAGCATTCCAAATTATTGTAGCCTAGTGCAGAGCTTGAGCTCTACATCAAAAACGAATGGAGTTGACTTCGTAACTTGACTCTATGCTCAATTCTGGAGTGGAGCCAGAGCAATATGAAAATATATAAGACTCTTATTTCTTGAATCCAATTGAGTTGTATATTCTCAAGTTATTTCAAAATGTGACATGCGCTTTGCAATATTACCAATACAAAATTGCAATAAAAAGTTCTGTAGTTTGTAAAAGATGATGAATCAATTGTTTGAAATTGTTTATAACAGAATTATTTTTTGAATTTCTGCTCTCCTACTTTTTAAAAGCTCGTGTAATTTTTACCAATACAGTACAAATACACATAATGTGCACGAAAACATTATGAAATTACTGTCTGCATATTTGATGATTAAATCAAATTTAATGGTGGGTCTGCCATTGAACAACGATAACGTTATGCCCATCCTAAGGTAATTAGGAATTTTCTTCTATTTTCAGTCGTGTCGCGTTTAACAATTTCGTTATAATCGTACAAGTTTAGTAAGTATCTACAATTGTCAAGGGAACGAATGGTCAATTAAAAAATAAATCAGACATCAAACTCGAGGTTCAACTTTCAGCCTATTATATTCTTGTATCTACTTAGATTACAAACGTAGTATTTTACTACAATGCCACTGGTGAATTGTTTCCTTATAATTTATAAATTTTTATATTCGATCAGATATGTACCATTTGCTTGACCAAATCTCATAGAATCGAGCCAACCTTCTTCCCTTCGCCTTAGGTTACTTTTTTGTCTTATTTTGTGATCCTCTGCAGAATTTGTTCGATTCCTTTGGGAAATCGCCTACACGTATTCGCTAAACGATGCTGTGGCTGATTTCTGTTATTCTACTCTTGTCCACTTTTTACATCGCAGTTTATTCGTACTACACTGAGAGTTTTTCCATTAAATTTAATCTGAAGCTAGGGTTGGAATTTTTATGTTGCTGGTTAACTTTGCTTTCAAGTTTGTAATTACAAACGTACCGTCGCGTCGTAATAATTTACTCGGAAGCTTTCAAGTTGTAGGATTTGCGAACGGTGTAAATTTACGTTTTATTTTATTTTATTTTTTTTTTTCATCATTCGCGTTAACTGAAAGAAGAATTTTGAAAAAGAGTCGAAGGATTGAGTTACTATAGCCAGTATATCAGCATCTCGTGCTACGGTTTAAAAAATAATTTCAACGTCGACTTCTTCGACTTCGGCTTTGGTGAAAATTGGATTTAATTCGGCTTTACAACTTTGTAACCTTGCAGTATCTAGATGTACGTCTATGTACGTACTACGTTTACTTTACAGAGACAGATAGAGCTATACCTAGTACGTAAACCCTAGAATTATGTAAGTAGAAGTACTGTACTAGATGTTTTCAGATTATCATCGCTATGATCACTTCAGCAGATTACATCACGCTCGTATTTTTGCTGTATAAAATGTTCTCAGCTTATGTAAAATTTTCATTTACTCTTCCAACGACACGAAACTTATTACCCAAAAAGGATTCAGGAATTCGTAGTTGTTTTTTAAAAGATAATTTTGGTAAAAGCATATATTCAACCTGGGAAAAAAAACCATTCCTGGTAAAGAATTCTTTCCGACAGCTTTATGCTTCGAATATCCAAATTAGAAATAAAAAGTTGAATTTATCGGTTATAATTCATTTCATAAAGGGCGTAAAATGTACCAAACGCTAATTGAAAAAATAATGAAATGTACGCACAATGGTTTCGTTGTGTGGTTTTTTTTTTTTGTCGAAATGGCGCATTTTACAGGAAAGGAAAAAGTTAAATTTAAATAGATTTTTATATAAAGATATAGTATAGGTTCGGTTGGCTGCAAAATAGCATTGTGTTTTGTATTTTTTTAATACATATTTCGTTGCTATAAATATGTATTATTTCACTCGATATACTTATTTAATATCTACGTAATTACTCATTTGTTAGCCTGATTTTGAAGGCATTGTAAAAAAAAATCCAAGCTAGAAAGGAATTTTAGAAAAAGTAAGTCGAAAATAGTAATATATTTTCGAAATTATTTTTACCAGAGAATTGGGCGAGGTTATTCGCGAGTCCTTGGAATAAGCCAGGCCCTGGGGAGAAGGAATCTGACCTTTTCTTTCCTTAATCTATGACGAATGTGAAGTAGAATGTCAGCCAAATCCATTTTGGGGTTCTAGTAGAGTATCAAGATGATTTTGGAACGTGTCAGTTATTCATTTTCCGTAGCTCCTTCCCCCCCCCCCCCCACCCCCACCAAAAAACTAAACTCATTATTCCTTACTCGGCGTATTACCAGCCAAAATCGTTCATAGGCCAGTATATTCCAGGATTAAAAACAGTGACGAACAAAATATACATCAAGTGGGGATAACCTAGATTCAAAATTTAATAATGTTAAAATTTTGGAAAAATAAGTGCTGAATCTGAGAAGCATAAATGTCAGAAATTGTTCGTTTTGAAATCAATCGACATCGAATTAAAAGTTGTAGAAGATATCTAAAAATCAGTCTCCCACGTTAATTAGGAGAAAAAAGATTGAAGTGGGGGAGAACAATTTCCATTTTTGACCTTGAAAAAGGTTAGTTACTCGCATACGTGTTCTTCCCTTCCACACTGAATCAGACAGCTGAAGTTTAGCTGGTACATTTAAGGGTTACTACTTCTATATATGATTTATGGATACTTCAATTTTTCAACTCTTTTGGAATGACTCTTTGTAGGGTCTGATTTTCTGTGCCATTTTGTCAATCAAAAGCACATTATTTCGGTTTATCGACCAACGAGGGATGAGAGGAGCAGTATCAACAAAATCCATTTTGCAGTCTTAGAAGACCCTTAGGACCATTTTTGATCTTGCCAGATATTCATTTTTTACTTATTTTATTTAATTTTTATTTTCTTTTCCAATTTTTTATTTGGTTTTTTATTATATTTTATTTTTTTATTATTTATTTTGTTTATTTTTAATTTTTTAATTTTTGTTTATTTTTTTACTTTTTTTTTTTACTGAAACTAAACTTAATTTACTCAGCTTGATACCGACAAAAATTTTTGAAATTTGAACAGTAGGCTTAGATTGTCGGTAGATTAAATATGTGTGAGTGGAGATGAGCTTGAGTCGAAATTTAGTTATGATCAAATTGGGGGGGGGGGGGCTAAGAGGTGAAAATAGTAAAAAATTGTTTTTTTTTTAGCCAAAATAGTAAAAAATTGTTTATTTTTTAGCCAATTGACAGAGAATTTGAGGTTGTTTAACATATTAATAAAATAAATCTCCCAAATCATTTAGGAAGGGTGATATGAAAGGGAAAGGGAGAGCGGCTCCCTTTCTGACCTTAAAAAAGACAATTTCTTGCTTAGCTTGAAATTAGTCTGGCATACTTAGTAGAGATGCTGAATGTGCTTTTTGAGGGTTTCGACTTTTCAGCTCAATTGCACCTCCTCACAGCATCTAGTTTCTGAGGAGGTATATCTTAATTTTTGAGTTTGTCCTTCCTATTTTTTCCCTCTAAATTGAAGTAGAGGGTTGAAATTTAAAAAGTAAATTTAATGGGCGATATAGATTTGCTTTTTAGGGCGGGTTCCACTTTTCAGCTTCGTTGCGACCCCTAGAAACTCCAAAAAACTAGTGTTATGGTTAGGTCATGTTCGTTTTCAGCGGCTTTGAACTTTGCCTCACGCATATTCACCTTTTAAATTAAATTAGTAGGTTAAACATGCGCCGAAATATGAAAGAATGGAAGAGCTCTTCTTCTCCCATGCATTCAGAAAATTCTAAAATCCAACATTTCGTAGAAGTAAAATCAGAAAAATTACAATTTTTCATCTCACAGATGCCCTTAAATACTGGCATTTTGCAAAATTTTTGCCCACGCTTTGCTCGAGCAATACTTCCTGATTTTCCAGCAGTAAATTTTCTCTTTATATCTTTATGAACAGAAGGGTTGACTGAAAGCACCCAACATTTCGGTCCTGTCTTCCCCTATGATTTCATCATAGTATCTTTTGGCAGGTTTTTGCCATATTTCAAGTTTACCGTATTCATTTCTCGCCTTAAAATTGTGATAAAGGGCAACATTTGGCAAGTAAATTTACCGTCGGTTGTAGATGTGTATGGGGGGGGGGGGAATTAAACTGTTCACTCGAAATCAAACCTCTTCCCAATGAGAAAAAAAGGATGCTTTTTTTAGTACAATCAAAGTGGCAACTCTCTTAGGTATATTTGGCAAAAATTGGGCATTTTATCTTCATGGGTTTTGAAACCAAGTACCTATTGAGCAGATTTCATAGTATTGGTAATTTTTTTAATAAAATTTTTTTTCAATCCTCATTTGCCGTTTTATAATGTCAATCTACAATGAAACCACTTTAGGGAAGGTTTGACTTCATCATTGAATTTACACTAAAATGCTAATACAGGCGTTAATCATTACTGGCTTCTTGGCTATAGCATTAGAAATTTGTGGCTTATCATATCATTGTTATGTAATGCGTTTGTTTACTTATCTCTTTTCTTTCTGTTTATTATCTGCTGTTGATGACGTCATGCCACGTCTTTCTTTGCGTGGCCTAAAAGTGTCGGGTGTACAGTATTGTTTGAAATTTTTGGAAATCTTTTCCATCATTTAATAAAACTCGCGATACAAAGATTGACAAAGAAGTAAAGAACGCAATCTCATAATAAAACGAAATAAATGAAAAAAAAAAAAAAAAAAAAAGGAAAAAAAAAAAAAAAGGAAAAAAGAAAAAAGTGGAAAAAACCCAAGCGACCAAGTATCGTTGAAATTCGATGATATTAATGGTCAACGTTTACAACGTGCCGAAGACATCAAAAATAACGCTTTATGGCACTTTTCTACTTTATGAAGTTCATTCTGTAGCCAACTTATTTCTGCTCGACTTTTTCACAGTCAAAGTCAAGTTTAAATACGACGTGGATGTGTACTTTTTGTAGAAGTTTGGGCTTTCCATTACGAAAGCACAAATACTCGTATATCTTTCACTTGTATATAACTTTTATGTGGGGAAATCCAGGCATACTGTTTTTGCGTTCCGTTCAAGATATACTTGTTTATTTTTCGTGTTTATTTATACTTGGTAATATTCGCGTTGTTGCAATAATGAGAAAGTCTAGTCAAAAGGATAAATGATGTGTAAATATTTAATTTTTGTTCATGATGAATTTAACTTCGGTATAATAAATTGGTATAGTAGAAAATTGGCCGAAATTCGGAAGTTTTCTTTTGAAGAAAATTTCCTTCGCATTGTAATAAGTATCTGTTCACTTTTCAAGCTTTGATATAAATTTTTTACTTAATTCCATTCGAATTGAAATTAAATTCAGGTATAATCTTTTAGGTATAGCGATGCGATGGTATGGCGCTTAATATTGTGAAATCGCTCACCGTGAAAATTAACGTTTTCGAATGCCAGCCACCCAGCCTTGAATATGTGTTGGAAAAATTTTTAAAGGAGAAAGTCGACATTTAACGATTTATTTCCACCTTTAAAAGCGCTACTTTGTTACGTGAGTTGTAATCCTTTGAAAGAAATAAATCTCTTGGAAATATAGTATTTTGGCTGGCCATTGCTTGTAATAACAAATTAACATGAGCGTATAGGGGTTTTTTTCGGTTCATCGGTTCAAGTTTTTTTTTTTCCTCCTTCTTTTCATTCTTAAAACCACGATTCTTTTAGAAAGGTATATTTGTTGATTTTTATTTATATACTTACGTCGAATTTTTACGCTAGCTAACAGCCTTGACAAGGTTATGCAGGTCAGTGCGTGCCGGTATATCTAAGTTTTTATCGACGGCGACAACGCACTTTTAAGATTCTACGGTATCCATAAATATTTCCAGACAGCTAGCTATTTTGGCATTTTCGCCGAGAGTGAGCTTGGCGGCGTCAAGTGCAACTGGAGTTAGATTAATGCGAGATTATTAATGAAGTGTATTTATTTGATGTGTTGCAGGTATATCGCAATTATGTATCCATTAAGACCGAGAATGCGTCTGAGAAAAGCATTAACCATAGTGACATTTATATGGATTTTTGGAATGATAGCGGCTGCTCCGAATTTAGTTACTTTTACCATATTAACGCAGCACTTCGCTAATGGTGATGTTCGTATAGTCTGTTATAGTGAATGGCCAGATGGTCCAACTAATCAAAGTGAAATGGAATATATGTAAGTAATACTACGATACGATTTACTCGTATTAAGTGTGTAAAATACTAAATAGATATAAATCTTTTCTCGTTTCAACACTTGATATATCAACAGTTTTCCTTTCCTTAGTAATATTAATTATTCGTAACGATTTTCAATTCGTCCAACAGTGCGGATACAATTGTTATTTATGAGAATGTTGAATGCTATGGATGACAATTTCATTCGTATAAATGTTTTTCACAGTGTAGGTGTTCTACACTAACATGAATTATGCCAAAAATCCCATAATTCACAAGGAAATGAGTACAATATTTTTCTTCCTGGCGCAGAGTCCGCCTACTGACAGTGGATAACATAACGCTGTCCATGATGTGAAAATTGGACAAACATATTTACATAAATGCATCTCATGTTGCATACTGTTTTTTAAACGGTTTTCTCCATCTTTAGCATTCTCAAGTTGCTCTGATTTTCTAAAAGTAGTCCTAACTATTATCGCCTGTCAACCTATGGAATATAATCACTTCCATGTAATAGTTATGCAACACATGTTCATTTCCTTGTTCTTGGGTCGAGATGAACTTCTTTAATTGGGAAGTGGGCAGTGGTGTGCATCCATGTAAACAATGTAAGCAATGCTTACGCTCATAAAATCTGGAAAAATTACTGCTAATATTTATAAATTCAAAAGTGTAAAACTAAGGCTTGAGACTGAAATGATAAGTTTTGTTCCATTCCGTTCCTCGATTGAAAAATGTGTTGAAGTATTCGTTCCAAATCGTTCCTGTTCCTCAGACCATTTAGAGGGTTTCGTTCTGATCTGTTCCTATCTTTTCATATGAATAATGTTATTGTTCTGTTCTGTTCCATTTTGTTCTCTCTACATCATTGATCTTTTTATTCCGTTCCGTTTCGTTCTTGATTTTGGTATTTTGAAATAGCGGAAAAACTTTACATATTAGGAAACTCTTTCTGAAATTCACATGAAGACAAAGGCAAATTTAGATTATAAACTTTCTACTTTTCATTTGTTGGTAATACTGTAACTAATTGTACGATTTTTTCAATAGATCTCTCTCCATAATTTTTTACCATTAACTTTGAAATACATATACAATTTTTTCAAGTAAAAATTACTAGTAGTTCTTAAATTCAAATTTTTATGATCAACTAGCAACGAATATGATTCAGAAAAAAAAACACTATATATAATTTTTGTAAAAAATCACCAGCAAAAAACTCTTGAATAACTAATTTAATTTTTTGTGGGTAAAACATAACGAGTAAAAAAACGGAAGAAAACAAATTAAATTCAAAATACAAAAATACAGAGTAAAATCAGAAATATTGAAGAACAAGACGTTCTGTTCCTGAATATTTGTATCTGTGCTTTTCTCTATCCTTTTTGTTCCTATTTGCTCCCAACCTTTGGTGTTCTATTCTTGTTTTGTTTCATATATTTACCTCTCTTTTTGCATCATAAAGGGATCTGTTTTGGTCTGTTTCTCTCCTTTCAAAATCATTTCGTTCTCTTCGTTTTGTTTCAGTCTTTGCATTCTGGTTTCATGCCTTGTGTGAAACCAACTGTATGAGGAAATAAAATCCGGAAAAAATAAAAAAATTGCTGCTAATGTTTATTAATCTAAAAATGTAAAACAAAATTCATCTGTTCATTCTACTCGTGTAGTAAGCAATAGACGTCTTGCTTATAACGCGAGATAACGAACATTGCCCCTACTACTCTATCTTGTAGAATTGTAGGTACTGGTGGGTGTTGGTGGGAGCGAAAGTGGGAATGTGCCAAGTGGCAAAAACACATTTGTGTAAGCATTTGTCGAAATGCTTATGTACCAATAAACGGACGGTTGATCACTGCACATGGGTTTGATCAATGCAACAACTAATTTTTTTTTTTTTTTTTTTTTTTTTTTATATCTAATGAAATCTTGAATACATTTTTAAA
>FIZR01029130.1:0-57349 GCA_900060175.1 Ferrisia virgata
CTCGTGGCCCACTTCTGAACTCAGGGTTGTAAAAACCCGGCTAGCGATGCAATGAGTTATCTGTAGAGAGCGTAGAAAGCAACGGGAAACTACTACGCAAAAGCTCAAAAAAAAAGACTTCTAGAAACAATCCTGATACTATAGGCATAGAGAACACGTTCGTGTTGGCCTTATCCACTTGGGTGTATCAAAGAATGGCAGACGGTCGATTACAGGCGACTTGAAGCCTATTTAATTGTGACTAATACGAAGGAGGAGGAGGGCAGGAAAAAGTGAAAGAAGCGAGCTAAAATATTTCAAAAAGTTGATATAGTTAGAGAAAGGAAGGAGAATGAGAGGATGTGAAGTGGTGGCAAGGGAGCGAGAAGTGAAGAGAGAAAGGAGAAGGAGGAGGCAGGACATGAAACGTAGGTGTATACGTTTCCAAATACTATTCAAGCAGTTTTAGCAATTTTTTAAATTGTTTCAAGGCATTCTCATTCTCATAATTTCAGTTTATAGGTTGAAATTTTACAAAGAAAAAAATCTCAAATTTGGTAAGGGTTGTAAAGTGTGCCTTTTTATGGTTTTAACTATTCACTTCAAAACGAACATTTTCTACTTACCATTCGTAACAATTCTCGCAATCTCAACATTTTACGAAGATCCGGGTGAAAAAATAATGTGAATACTTATCCACTTGGGTTGTGAAATCAAAGTTTAAACAAATTTCTCATCGTACAACAAATATTTTCGAGTTGGAACGAAAAATTATAATTAAAAAATTGTTGTTTTCAACTTCTTTTATAAACTGCTTTCATATTCCGTTTTAATTAATTGAGTAAGATAAAAATCAAGCATGTGATCAGAGTGTGATTTTTGTGGTCTGGAATTTTTGTTCTCGAAGAATTCTCGTTACATCGCCTAAACAACTCATATTCTTAATCCCTCTTGATCTTTCTGAATAGTTTGATACATGTAGTTCAAAAATTTAAATAATACAGGTACATAGATACAAAAATGTGGGATTTTTTTTCAGATTTTTTAAACGGAATGTAGTATAAAAATTTCGTTAAAATATGTACTTGCTTTCATTTAAGTGTAAATTGGTGTATCCGTCGGTAAATTCAAAAGGTTACTTTAGCTTGAGAAAAGAGCATGGAGCCAGCAGCTCAACGAACAAACAAAGGAAAAAACTGACTAAAAATTCCTCCTTGAGCGTACGATTTTTTAAAGATTGAAATTTTTTTTTTCATACATATGTGTTATTCATAACAGTATTCTCGGCTTTTTTCCGCACTGAATAGAAAAATTTAAAAAATTTATGAAATTTTATATCGTTTCTGTGACACTGAGCAAACTTTGCAAGGGAGCAAGAGTGGTTAATTCAACATCCATCACTCCTTTCGTCTCTACATGTACATTTTTATTATTTAAAGTTTTGAATTCTCGGATGATAAATAAGTTACGAGTAGAAGTGTATTGTAAAAGTGCTTAGAATTTTAAAACAATGTTCAAAATTTCGCGCGAATTTATGGAATTTAAAAAAAAAATTTGTTTGTTGAAACTTTTTAAATTTATGTAAAATTATACAAGTTAAAGCGTGCGCTCGTTATTGGTGACAACTGAAAACATTGGCAAGCTCATAAGTCCTACACATACTAGAAATTTCAATTTGGTACAATGTGAGGGAGGTTTATACTCGCACATATGTAGGTACTTATTTGGAAAGAAAAATTTTAAAGATGTAAGTACTTACTCGCCTACACGTTTATTTCTAAATATTTTATCAGAACGGATTTCCCATCATTTTATGCGTAGTTAAGAATTGCGCAATTGTGTAACGTTATTATCCTTATTCAAAAATTTATTTCAATTCTATCGAGATAGGTAGGTATTGATTAGAATTGAATAGATTTTGTAAAGTACCTAACGATAGACATAAACTAATAATTTTACGAATTAAATTTTTGACCGACTTTTTAAGCAAGGAAGAAAATCGAACGAGATTATTTCTATTTATATACGAACAGACCATCGTATTATCTGTTGGGTTTTCTAACAACGGTATATCTACAAATGCTATTAGAAGGTAAAGGTAAAAAGATACCCAATGTCCCGGCTACATAAAAGATTTTCAGCTCGAGTATTTAGATTTTTTTCTCCTCCCGCAAAAGGTACATAATCGGTTGGCTTGTTAAATTACGCACAAAATGACTGGGAAAAAACCGCATGAAGCTCGATGAAAAATTTATATCTCAATTAGTCGAATCTGTAGACGCTAAAAGGTTTCGCATTTACCGGTAAAGCTAGCGATAATGTAGTGTAGGTACCATAGAGTGAAATCAGTTACGCGTATCCGAATAGCTAAGGTATATGTACTTTGAAACGATCGCATCATCTATGGATGTGGAGGTATTAGCAGCGACGCGATGCGACGTAGGCAACGCCAACAAAATTTTAATCCAATTTGTATTGTAAATGAAATTTTCTAACGGATTTGAAACGTATCTTAACGCGAGCGTAAATTCAAGCCGTTTGTAATCTTCGCGTCAATGTAGCAATTTTAATTCGCAGACTGCTATTTCAGCACTTCAAATTTAGCAACCACTAAATCGGGTCCCGAACATAAATTACATTTTCCGTTAACCGCGTTGTAATTTCATTATTTTTCCTAGAATACGCGTTCGTCGCGATATGATAGATGACAGGTAAGGCTAATAATCATTCGTTAATGACGATGGTATACCTACCTACATGCTCCTATAACGTAAAGTCGCCCGTAATTTAATTCGCAAATCTTGGATGTACGTACGTTGGTAGATTGGTAGTTAGATAGGCAGAGGTGAACCATGCAGGTTGGCGATTTTTTTCTGCCCTTCTTGCCTCCATATCCGGCCCTGACAGCTTTTATACTTTATGTGCGTATGCGTAGGGCTGGTGGTTGACGCACGAGTTTGATTTAATGAATCTTCAAATTTCAACAGAAGATCATTACTGTGACGAAGCTGAAGAATTCGTCGCACATAGTACATCATGAAACAAGGGTTGTCAATATATTATTTGTTACCATGACACATCAATTAAATTAATATTATTGGAGGAGAAAAGTTTGTTATTTTCAATGCCGCAAAATTCATCTCTCTATCTGACTTAGAAGAAAAATTATTCCTCTTTTTTAACATTTAAATGCTCATAATTTTTTATCTGAAAGAGATAGAGGGGTGAAATTTGCGGCATTGAAAAGAATAAACTTTTTTATTTCAATAATATTAATTTAATTAATGAGTCATGTAAACAAATTTTCGAATAATTCAACAAAAATTATGAAAATTAATGGTTTTGGTGCATGTTTTTCTAATTAATCGATCAACTACTTGATTCCCTGTCCTGATGTTACAATAAATATTCTTATCTCTGTAATGCAGATAGAATTTTTTCCCCCTCGAATAGATTTCAAATCTTTGTCAACTATGGTTCTTGAGTTGTGCTCGCTTGAAAAACTTATACAAAATTGAAAAAAAAATTGTTTGAATTAGATTAGCTCAACTCCTACGGCTCAGAGGATAGGCAAATATACATACATAGACTCGGTATGTGTTGCCTAGTCACAAGCTGAAATCCCCCACTTCTATTCCGAAATACCTTGTGTAAGTGGGGGTGACCTTGGCTTAAAATAGGAGAAGGAGGTACTGAAAGGCAAAAATCACAAGAATAGTTTGTTTTTGAATAAATCTATTGAGGATTTAATATTGTATTACATATACCAATATCAGTTCTCTAGGTCAATTGGGAGAAGAGATATTATAACACAGACCTTGAAAAAATACCATTTCTCATATATCTCTCTTCCTAACGAAGCCCTCTCCTATCAGAGCCGGAAAGTTTAAATTTAGTACGTAGATTTAGTAGGGACTGTAGACGTGTCTTTTGAGGATTTCCACTTTGTAACACAATTGCATACCCTCACAGCTCTCAAAGTGTAATTTTTTGGTCGCTTTTTTTTATTTTCCAAATTTTTGACATGCATATCTCCCCTCCAAATTGAACTAGGAGGTTGAAATTTGATATGAAATTTACCTTTTTGGGGGTTTCGATTTTCCATCCCCATTGTATCCCTATACGTCCTAAAAAATTATTTTTGGCTACTTTTTCTCATTTTTCAAGTTTGTGGTACCGATATCTTTCCTCCAAATTGAGCTAGAGGATCGAAATTTGATACGTAGAATTTGTAGATGTCCAACAACCACACCAACAGTTTGTCTTCGTGGCTTAAATCAATATGTTACCAAAGAAGTCATTAAAAATGACGTCGTTGCTCATTTCAATGAAGCTCCACAAGCCATTACCATTAGGGAATACAAAATTGCAGCTTACTCTGGCTACAAAACTGTTTACCTGACTGTCAGTGTAAACTTATTCCATCAAATGCAAACAGTCCGTTATATGAGAATAGGCTGGTCTAGTACCACTATGGATACATCTATACGATTAATGCACTGTGACAAATGTCACTTACTAGGTCATCGCAATCAGCAAAGCACTAATACACCACAAGACCCTCCCTGTTCAAAAGAATCATGTTTGAACTGTAGCATGTTCAATCAAAGGATGAAAGCAGTGCAGCTACCTTGATACTGATGGCAAAGCATAAATCATCAAACAAATCATGTCAGCTGCCCTGCTAAAACCGTCATGATTATTAAAATATTGTCATTTGTAAATCAAGAAAATAGTCAACATTAAAATCCAGACACTCAAATATGGAAAGAGAACTTCTCAGGATTATTTACTTCAATGCAAACCATGACAATAGAGCCACTAATCTCAGTCCAGCTAACCCCTACTCCAGGCTGGAATGTTGTCAAGTAAGATTGTGTGGCTACGCTAATACGTCATGGTCTCAGACACAGTAAGAGTCATCGTCGAAGGATGCTGTATAGGCCAACTGAGTAATGTATTGCATGGATCTTGTGATGTAGCACGTAATACTAATCTACCCGTTTATCATTGCAGGCGATCTCAATTGCAGATCATTGACCTTTTCAGTCTCAAACTCTATAATACAAATGAATTTGCACTTAATAGGAGCTGTATAACACATGAAGAGCAGTCTATTCTTGACTACACGCTTTCCTCTGCTCAGACCACTGTCAACCGCTGGAAAGTTTTACAGGAGATCACTCTGTCCGATCACAAATACATTCAATATGAAGCACACACAGATGGACATACTCAAGAACCTTTCACCAAAAAAAGAATATCGAGGCTGAAAAACTGTTGAATATCTTCAAAGAACTGGATTTACCTATCATTGATATAAATACAGTCCTTCCAGATATAGATACATATGTTCACAACCTTAGCACAGTAATACAGGAAGCCATTAACCAAACAACATTTATGTAACCAAATTACATTCTGGAGTACACTGGTGGACACCTGTACTTGGCAGACTGCAAAAAGCAGTGAACCAAGCTAGTAATCTAGCCAGTTGTACAAAAAGTCTGTTACGACAACTTGTTCCAATAACTATATGAAACTCCATTCGAAGAATCTACAAACAAGCTATCCAGGATGAAAAGGCCCTATTCTGGTGAAACTTTACCAATCAAAGGAAAGCTTGGGGTAGAGCTTGTGCAGTAATGATGAAAAAACGCAACCCCCAGACAGGAGCATACATAATTATTACTGAAGATAATCACACATTAGATTTGCCAACAGATTTAGTAGATGTCCTCGTATTTGCCTTTTGGGGGGTTCAGCTAATAACTCCGATAGCTACATGTGCCCTTGCCATTGATTAATAAAAAACATGCAGAGTACTCTTTTTTTTATTCCTTAAATCAAGCTGAAACAGAAATGCATTGCGATGCTTTTTTTGAATTTGGACCAATATTCAGAGTTTCTGTGCACCCCCCACCCCTACTCAAGAATATTGACATCGCATTTTGAAAGTTGACTCATTGAAACAAACATGAAAAGATGCTATCTTGGTGATTTTTTCAAATGGAAGCTTTCAACCCTTGCACTCATCATGAAAAGTTGAGCTTTCATCTCAAAAGTTCAACTTTGAACTTTTAAAATTCTAACCATTGATTCTGAATTCTCTTTGTGTTACCTACAAAAACATGCAAACCAATTTATCTCAAGTCTCACCATTGTCACAATATGAGCCTCGATTGTTCGAAAATTGAAGGATCACCCCTCCCTCTACCTTCGAGTTAAGGTCAAAATGACATTAAATTTTTTCACTAGACCGGTAAAAGGAACTTGCAAAAAGAAAATTGAGTGAAATCGAAAGACCCAAGTTATTTTTAGGGTCGTATGGATGTGTAATAAACCTCCTGTATTAAGCTAGTAAGAGAGACTCCGGAACTCGTTATCTCCGATTGAAACAAAATTTTAATAGGAGAAAAAAGTACGGCAGAAAACCCTTCAGAAGGGTTTTAAAATTCAAAAACAGTTCCATACGTGGAAAAGATTCGATTTTTTAAAATCTGTTGTTTTTATCAGAAAATTAGTGCAAAAAGATACAATGGCAAAGCAGAATTAGTAAAAAGGTTGATTACATATGGGTGTATTAGTCCGCGTCACTTTAAAAAAAAATTTTTCCCACATATTACAAGTACTCTGAGGTAGTCAATTTTTTATAAATTATCAGCAGTATAATCCACAATCTTCCCTTTCAAACAAAAATCGAGATCGTTATGAAAACGGAAACTAATTTCAACAGTCATTTAAAATTCATAATAAGTATGTATCAGATACATATTATTATCGATAATATAGAACTCATTACCAATTTCTGTAAGTATGGTTATAATGATACCATGAAATGGAAAAAAACAGTACACAACCACACACTACCTCCTGCGTAACCCTTACCTACCGATGAAAAAAAAAATCAAACTGATCATATCAAAACTGAAAAAATTTGCAGAATAGAGCTGAGCAGGGGCACCTGATTTGTACGTAGGCACTAGGTACAGATAGGTGAGTAAGAAGTACATACAAGTAGAGCAAGATCTAAAGTCGAGCTTCGTTATCAACGACAAGAACCCGTATACGAATTAATTTTATATATCTCGCGGTAATTTTTCAAAGAAAAAATATCCACGTAAGGTTACGCTTCGAGCATTACTATGACTTTATACTATCTAGAAATGAGATATAAAGCGAAACGACATTCTGTTTATTTTTATCGGGCAAAGTACACTGTTTTTCCGAGTTTTGTTTTTTTATTTTTATTTTTTTCCTTATTTATATTTACATATATATAGAAACATCCTTTGGCGAAATACAACTAAAAACTGCATAACGCGCTTTCAAAAAGCTGGCGAAAATTATTTTTAATTTACTATTATACATCTCCGTGTATACGATACCATGGTACGTACAATTTTCATTTCATCCGGTAGAAAATAGTATATAAAAGAACCAAAATGTTATTGCAATACGCGTGTCCGATTATACTTTTCAAATTCAAACACAATGAACAAGAAAATGGTTCTTTTTGTGCGAGAATTACGTAGATTTTTATATAGGGTGTTTCGTTTCGGTAGTACTTCTTCCATACCACAAGTAGAGCAACTCAAGTTACACGTGTGTATAATATTTTGCCTACCTCAATTATTCGGAGGCCAAAGATGTACGGATCTGAAATTCTTTCCCATAAAAATCTGAGGTTATTTTCAAAAATTTCCAACTTTTTATCCAAACATGCCAGAAATGTTCGGTTTACACCAAAGTGCAAACGTACATGATTAGTATTTCCAGTAAAAAAGAAGTGATGGTTTTTCAGCCTGATTTTCGTGATATACGAGTATTATAATCATGAGAATTGAAAAAAAAAGATTCGCGCTTCTTTCCTAATCAGTATTAAGGGTAGGAAAGGTTCAATGAGACTAAAAAATCAAAACTCCCAAAAGGTATACCTACAAACCGTACTACATGCACATACCAAGTTTCAAATTCCGAGCCTAATTCGGAGGGGAGTTATGCGAGGAACAAAGTCAAAAAATAAGAAACAACAACCAAAAACCATATTTTTAGAGCTGTGAGGGAGTGTAATAGGGCTGAAAAGTCTACACCACCCCCGCCCCGAACACTAACTAAATGTTCGTACGAAATTTCAACTTCCTGGCTCAATTTGAAGAGGAGATAGAGAAGGAGCAGGATTTTTTCAAGATCAAAAATGGGAAATACCGTTATATCTCCCCTCCTAATTAATTTGGGAAGTTGATTTTTGAATATGTTATGCAACTTTTGATTATCTATCGATTGGCTTAAAAAGAAGCAATTTTTGAGTTTTTCACCCCCTCAGCACTCCATCCTTTAAATTAGGACATGACTCAAATTTTACCCAAGGTCATCACCACTCATATATATTTAATCCACCGGCAAACTGAGCTGATTGACCGAATTGGATCGATTTTGGTCAGTACGAGTAGAGTAAATAATTTTAATGGTCAGAGGAAAAATAAAAATACGTATACTGTAAATAAATATCTCACATGACCCTAAAAAGATCTTAATAGTCTTTTAGAACCCCAAAACGGATTTTATTGATATTTCCCCTCTTCTCATCTGCCATAAATCGATAGACTTTAATAGCTGGGTTTTCATTGACAATATGACGTAGAATATTCGGTTAAAAATTGAAACTAAAGGTTGAGTGGTTCTTGAGATATCTGATATAATGTATGAAGAAAAACTAAAATTTTTCAAAATAATTTCTATTTTTTCCCCTTAATTTTTAAAAAGGCATTTTTTTACACCCAATTAGAGAACTTTACTTGATGTAATAAGGTATCACTCTCCTTCCCCCACAACCATTTGGCATGAATATATTTTCTTCAAGCTGCTGAGAAATTTTGGGAAAAAATTCAGGTTATACTGGTTTTTAATTGACAATATGGCATAGAAAATTGGGCTAAAAAAATAATAAAAGTAAAAAGGCCTTCATCAGCATCTTCAATATGGTCAAAATTAAAAAAAAAATGATAAAATGAGTGGATCTATGGATTGTTATTAATTTGAGGTTGCTGAGTGTAAATTACAATTGACTTTTTAGCCTGATTTCTTATGTCATCTTGCCGATGAAAACTAGGTTATTACAGTCTATTGACTTACGGCGGATGAGGGGGGATATCAAAAAAATCTGTTTGAGGTCCTAGATACCATTATGACCATTTTTAGTCATATCGGATATTTATTTTTACTCTTTTTATTATTCCTCCCCCCCTCTCACCAAGACTAAAATCATTTACTCTACTCAATATTGACCAAAATTGCTCCAATTCGGTCAATCGGCTCAGTTTGGCGGCGGATTATAAATATATATATGAGTGGAGGTGACCTCGGGATAATAAATTAAATAGGAATACATGTATTGAAAAATGATTAAAACAGCGTGTAGCTTGTAGATTCTTTCTGATTGGTCACTTAAAAAATTGAAAAAAGGGGTACAGGGGATTTGGATTAGGAAAGTGTTAATTCACCACAAATGGTAATTTTCAATAGGTAAGTAGTGCATTTCTATTATTTCTGTTTTGCATACTGATAAAGTTATAATTTCATACAGACCTTCATATCAGTAAAAGTCATGTTATGTTCATTCAATGCTCGAACAGTCGACAGCCATTTTTTTACCGTATATTACTTATTCCATGATTGATCAAAGTAAAAATTAATGCACATCTCGACACGTATAATTTTTTTTCCTAAATTTAAAGAACACACGCGGTTCATTTCAACTTACATTGTTTTGCTTTCTACGAATAACGACGAATTCTTGGTATATCATTTGTCATATGATGAAAAAAGAAAAAGACAGTCGTCGTATTGTATCCGATACGTACACATAAAGCAGATGATTCGAGTAATAAAAAAAAAACAAACAAACCGGAATAGAACGGAGGAAAAGCTATCAGTGGTATACTTTCAAATAGGTAGGTATTACATATATGTGCGTGGATCATCGTTCGAAAACCATAAGTTAAAAAAATTGGATAAATAAAATATACAACGCGAAGAAACCATATAAAGTTCATAATTTACCGATACATGTTGAAACAAAAACTCGAAAGAAAAGAATCGCGCTTGGGTATACGATGAAAAAAAAAAAAAAAAAAACCAATAAACAAAAACTCGAAAGAAAAAAACCGCGCTTGGGTATACGATGAAAAAAAAAAAAAAAAAAACACCAATAAGAGAGAGAAATACACCGTGAGATAATGCAAGAAAAAGAAAAGCTGACAAGTAAAAAAATTCCCAAAATAAAGATTGAAATTCAACAAACAAACCGAAACAGTTATGATATATTATAAAGATAGTAGCGCACATATACGTGTATTATATATTCGCTATGTGGCGCAATACAAAACGTATAACAATAGAGAAAGCAAAAATTGTTGAAAAACGAGAAAAGTGTGGCGAAAAAATTGCTCCAATTTTAAAACATTTACGATAAAATATTTTTGATATGTATACGAAGCGAGAAAGCTTTATAGGAATTTGTAGTATACATATAGGTATAGTTTGTATAGATAATATAGACGTATATAAACAAGGTGTTAGGCATGAGGAAAAAAAGCCCAGATGTTATTTTTTTCTCACGTGAACGATAGAAGAAGGTTTTAAATGTTGAATGTAATGACGAAGGTGATTTATACAATATACACAAGTACCTACTTTGTAGTAGGTATAAGCTTAATTTTACAACGTAACAGGCAAACTTCCTACATCATACTTTTATTTATTTTTTAGATTTTGTAAGTACATATAAATGCCCTTGCTCTTTATACGAGTACTTAATACACGAATTCGTTAGTAAGAATTTAGTAGCTATGACGTAGCAGTAGGTATTTTGTGTTGTCTTTTGTATTACGTGAATGGACTGTAATTTTACGATTGTATACGAATGGTTTTGATTAGGCAAGTTGACCATTTACATAGGTAAACGTTTTTTTTTTCTTTGGTTTTGTTTCAGGAATTGAAACTTGATGGTGTCACCCTTTTAGCAGGAAGTTGTTCTTTTCGTAGGAAGCAATTCAGTTTATACAATTTTAAGAATATATGTTGAAAATACAGATGTTTTCGAGTGTCAATTAAAATTTAATTTATAAAACTGGTGATTACGTTGTGCTGAAGAAATAATGCTTCAATTATCTAACAGGAAAGTCTAACTCGTCTAATTTTCTCAAATAAACAAATGTTTCATGTAGGAGTGGAACAAAGTAATTTTTTTTGAATTTTAAGCAAAATTCAAAAAAAAAATAATCAATTTAATTACAAGACCAACAGATTTCCAAAAATAAGTTCAGAAAAAAAATTAATCTTCGTCGTAAAGCTCCTAACCCTGAGTTCTTGTTCTTATCGAGTTTGACATACGGTACTATGATATAAGAATTAAAATCAATGTAGGTTAAATTATGGCCAAATTGATGATTCAGAACTTGAAACTTGTGTAACTGAAATGAATTAAAGCGTTTATTCCTGGGACTGGGTAATCGCAGCTAAAAAGAGATGAAGGAATTCCGCGAAGACAGGATGTACTAGCTTCTTCATATAAAGCGAAAGTATAATGAAATTTTTATGCATATTTCAACTCAAAATAATCATTGTTGGAAATTTTTAAACCATTTCTTCTTTTTTCATTTTTTTTTAACGTCACTTTTAGCGGGTTTTTACGATTTTCTGGAAAACTACGAAGGAAAATTTTTTTGAGAAGCGCCCCCTGAAATGGACTTAGGACATTAATTTTAGATGATTAAATGCAATATTTCAATTTTATCCGCAACAGATGATTTTTCAGGGTCACTGAAAAAAGATCTTTTTTTACGTATTTTAAAATAAATTTGTTCAAAAATGAGATGATGATTTTTCGAAAGAAATTTCCCTCGTCTATTTTAGACTCTCATAGGCAATTTTTTTTTCTCTTTTTTTGAAGAATTTATACTCTATTTTTGTATGCTGCAATACCCATTGAGAACATCTGAAAGGGACAAAAGTGGGGAAAACAGATTTCGAATGGACAAAGGTAAGTGTTCTCGGTCTATTTTACTAATAATTTACTAAAAAAAAAAATTTGATGCCGCGAAAAAGTTTTTGAAAAAACATGAACGACTCATTCTTTAAGCACCCCTGAAAAATCGTCTGCGGGGGATGAAATTAAAATTTTGAGCTTATTCATCTACAATTGATGTCGCAAATTCATTCCAGGGGGGAGGGGGATTATCAAAAGAAATTTTCATTCAAAGTTTTTCAGAAAATCATGAAATTTTTTTAATTCAACAAAAAAATCACACTTTTAAAATTTATGCAAAATTACCGTTCAAAGATTCTGAATTAAGATAGATAAATGAATAAATTTGAATGGAAAGGGTCACAATCGAATGTAAATAAGCCTCCTTTAAGTAAAAAAAATATTTCACTGAAAATGACTACTTCAACTTAGGAAAATGAATAAAAATGATAGTTTCTTGCAGTTTTAAGTCTTCAATCGTCAAAAAAATTCTGAAAAAAATATAAGTTATCGATATGGGTTCACTACGTAATATATATTTTTGTTATTATTTCAGCTATGAAACAACATGCAGAAATCCAGTTTTGAAACGATGATTGAAAAAATTTGAAAAAAAATCCCGGGAGGATCGTTGTTATTATCCATCATTTTTCTGTGAGTTTAAAAAACTTCTATAGGGATTGTAGAATATAAAAATTTCTGAGTTGAACTTGTACTTCGAAAAAATTTAGGGTGATGTCAGGGGGGAGGTGTGAAGCGAGCAGGAAAAAATTTTTGGAAACCAACTTCCATTAAATTTTTTTGAAAATTCAAGCCAAGGACCAATTCACCCTTCTTATCTGGTTATGCTCTTCGGTCAGTGAACTAGATTTGGTGACAAAATTATATCAATTCATCAAAAACTTTCACTCTAAGTTGAGTTGAATTAAAATTTCGAGGGGGATGGTGGAAGGGAGTGAAAATCGAAACATGAAATTTCTTCTTTTATCAATCGAAAGATGTACCTACCAATCTAGCTACCTACATACATAATATGTTCAAAAACCAACCTCCCAAAGAAAATAAGATTGGAGGGATTCGTGGTTTTCTGCTTTTGGCATCTTAAAAAATTAGTTGCTATCTGGTACAGCTTGATCTAGTCAACAAAGAAAACTGAAACATGGTACGTAGACTGAGGGGAATATCCAACCCAACGTACTCTTTTTACAAAAATTTTCATACAATTTCCTAAAAATTTGATCGTTAAAAAATTCAGACTAAACAGACATCGTATCGTGATGTTATTTCTATTTTTTAAAATGGTTTCTCCAATCAAGTGCGAACACAGAAAAGCAAGTATTGTCTCATTATTATCGATCTTTATCACATATGCCAACTTAATTTCGATTTTCGAATAGTCGAGTTCGAAAAAACTATCAAAAAATAGCATTCATTCGTTAAAAAATTTTTGCAAATATGAATTCGACTTGCTGAGATAATGCGATAGAACTTTGTGAAAAATAGGTCCTTTTCAAAGCAAAAAGAATTTTGTGCTGATAACACAACAGAATAACGAAGTTGATGAAAGAGATAGACGCATAATATTCAATTTAAAATTCATCCATTTCAGTTACACATTTTGGAAACATTTTTCACGTTAAGCAAATTTACCTTTTTCCCTTTTTTTTAGACGCGAGGAAGAGGAGAAAACGAAAATACTTTCGTCTCGTCACCTTTAAATAATTAGGTGTTTTTTTTTTTTAGAACGAGTGGTTTACTCAAAAAGTTGATAAGTAGGTGCACGTGCGATGTAAATTTTGAAACGCGTATTTAAATTAACGCCAAATTTACTGTTGACTTATTCTTTGATTTTGAGTACCTTTGCGTTTTTCAATTCTACAGCACCAGCGTAATTGACCACACCTCGACTACGATCGGTGACTGTGGCTTCTCGTTACGTCACCGTAGATAAAAAAATTTGAAGTAAATTAATCTTCGCGTCAGTGAAACTTATTTTTTTTATAAGTGGATTTTTTTCCCTTTTCAATTGTACTACTATATTTACAGTTTTTTTCGCGCTTCATTTCACTGTTTTGGTAGTGAGGCCTTTTTATTCGACGTTAACTTATATATTTTCTCACTCTTTCTCGACTAAATTCAATTTCAATATGCGAACGTTGAATTAACTTTTTTTTTTTTTACCATTTTCCACATTGGAAGATATTTTTACGCTTTTTTAGATTTTTCAGAGTCGAAATAATGGCTTGTAGAGCTTAGTAAAGAAAATTCCTGTATAAGTGAAGGATGGAAGCGAGGAGGTACGATTATATGTGAATGCATGTGTGACTTTATGATTTTTATTTCTATTTATTTTTTTTTCTTTAGCGAGTTTTCTTTTTCAATTTCAACAGGAAGCTTTGCGTTTCTTATTAATGATTGTAGTGTTATAGTTTGGTATATCTTGTGAGTCATGTTCGAAGGTATAAAGTAACTGTACAAAGTACCTAATGACTTGAAATCTTTATTATGACATTGACTTGAATGAGGAAAAATAACGTCAGTAGTGTTAATTAATTGATAACGAATCGAGAGATTTGTAGTGTAATATTATCGTCAAATTATAGCCAGTCGTATAATCAATCATGCTTACAAATAACATGTCAAACAAATTTTACCAATTCTTTTATAATTTGTGGCTATTGATTTTTAAGCTATAGCTGCGTAATTTTTGTGAGTATTTGTGAACGAATTTTTTCACAGGATGGGAAATGGAACAAGCGAGAATTTTTTCTTATGTGGGCTCAATATACTAAGGAATGAATCAGAAAAAAATTAAATTAAAAATAAAACACGGGCATCGCAGTGATATTTTTTCAGCCTGATTTTTGTAAAATGCTTTTAATAAATAGTATGAATAGAGATTGATTTCGGTTTGAATAATTGATACTCTATAGAGGCCCATCACGGACACTTTTTATATCTGTGCGATGAATTTCAACCCTCATTATCGGGAATAAGAAATAGGTATAAGTGTTAATAAAGTTGCATACTTGATTCGCCGTAAATATGAAAATATGGGTAATTATCGTGCGTATAAAATTGCATACTCAATTTGCCGTAAATATGTACAATACAGTAAATGAAAAAAAAAATACTTCGGATTTTGACCAAATTCGCATAGGTGGTTGACTATGATTTGAAAACCCATCATACAAAATTTTGTGCGCCCAGCTCAAAAAGGAGTGAAGCTATGAGTCCTCAAAGTAGGGTCATTTTCAGAAAAAACATATTTTTTCGTCATTTACACCCCCTAAAAATGGTATAGAACCTCGGTCACAGAGCTAAAAAGGTGCGATTTGAAATGCTGCGTCCATCTAGCGCATTTTTGGTTCAACCTGTGACCACTTTTTGCCCTGTACCAGGAGGGTGAAAAGTTACAGATCATAAAAATCGAAGTTTTTTATTTAAAAAAAAAAAGGCAGTTGAAGGGCATTTTACCTCAAATACGAGCCCTAAATATTTTTTAGGTTAGAGAAGCAGATTTGGGGTGAAATAGTTGGATAGTTTTACACAGCAGTACTGCCAACTTGGAAAGTAATTTTATGACATTGAATTACGGAATTTTGCCATGAAAAAAAAACAATATTTTCAACTTTTATGAAATAATGAATTGATGACATTGGTAGCACTGCTATGCAAAACTATCCAACTACTTCGACCTAAATCTGCTGAAGTTCAAATCCAGTTGCTCTAAAGCATTTCAAAAAACCTGGAGGAATAAATTTTCTACCGGAGGTTGTAGAACCCCTGTAAATTTTGATGCATTGAACAAGGAGGTTTAGGATGTGTAGCAACCAAACTTTTGTTGAATAAATAAGTGACTCGACGCATTCAGTTTTCAATTTTTTTTAATCTGGAATAAAAAAAATGTTTGAAGCCTCTAAAACGGTTTGAAAATGGTATATATTGATTCGTGTGGCCAATTTCAGGCAGGAACACACTTTTCTACAGTATAACTTGAACAGATTATAGTTTCTGAAATACCAATTTTATATTTACTGTATTTATCATCTACATTAGAATGGATCGAAAAAAACATACCCTGGATTTTAAGCAAACTCATAGAGCTGGTAGGTTTTGAACTGAAAACCTCTCATACAATAATATGTGACCCTACTTCAAAGGGGAGAAGAGTAAAGTTATGAGCCCTCAAAGTCGGATCATTTTTGAAAAAACGTAATTTTTCGTCTTCTCAACTTCCTAAACGTGGTTTAGAACCTTGGTCATATAACTGAAAAAGTACTATTTGAGTTTTTGTTTCTCCGTGTACCATTGGTATCTCGATCGGATACCACTTATAATCATTTACCAAAAAGTTAAAAATTTGCAGATCGTAAAAATCGGCATATTTTATTTTTCAAAAAAACGCAGTAAAAAGGGCTTTTCACCTCAATAATAGGTCCAAAAAATTTTTTCAACCTAAAAAAGTAAATTTCAATTGAAATTTCGTTACAAGGTAGCCAATCACCTAATTCCAAGATCGTTGAAATTATTGCCATAATTATCAAGAAATTTACGAGTTTTACAACCACAATACAATTTTACAGTTGGCTTCCCTGCAACAACGCGAAACTTTTTAGAAATATGTAAAATGGCCTCTTTTACCCACCAACGTAACTTACAAAGGTAAGTATTTTTTGAAATATCACGAGTGAAAATATCAGAAAAAGATGAGAAAAATAGTTTTTTCGTAGTGTTTTCAATCCATTTGTTGGATCCTAACCGAAGCTCTTTTGAGTTGCGTATCAAATAAAGCAATTATTTCGCCCGTTTAAAATTCAAGCGCGAAATTTAAATAACTTTCAACAGATTAAAATTTCACAAATATCAGCGATTTTTATTTTTTTCGGTGTCTGACGACGGTTGTCGTCGTATTGCGAGTGTAAAAAGTAACAAGGAAAACGTCTAAATTTTTCGTTAAAATGTGCAAATATGATGATTTTATTTTAAGCCCCGTAACGTATAACAACAAAAAAGAAGAAGAAACTCTATTCACTCTTATCCTTTATTTCAATGGTAGCTCGATCGGTATAATAACCTATATATTTCTCATTTCAAGGGGAAAATTCGTTTTGAAAATAAATCAAACTACCTACGACGTTAGGTAGACGGGTAAACGGTGAAAATACGTAGCTATAAAAAAAAAAAATAGTAGGTACCTAAAATAAGAAAAAAAAATTCAAGTCGACGGAAAATTTAGGTAATTGGAACACGTAAAGTAAAGAGAGACGGTAACGTAGTAACGTCATTAAAATTGGAGCAAATACGCGTATTTTAGATACCCCTTATATTGAATATTCGACGTCAATTGATATTTTGATTCGAAAGTTTTATACCGTTTTTGACAGAATATAACGAAGAGCTTTTCAATAATAATAGAAAAGGTAATCCATTCCTCTCTTCCGGTGGTAACTTTCCCTAATTTATTACACGTTATCGGTTACCAATGACACATTGGAGCAGTTTTTCAGAGCTCAACTTTTTGTACGGTATTCAAATCTCCGCACCATGTCGTTGGCTGGACGAAACAAAAAGCGAAATATGTCAATTATTTGTTACTTAAAAGTTACACACAACCCTGCAGTTGACAAATTTTATACATCGATGAATTCATACCTACCTACCTACCTACCTACCTATCTACCTACCTGCCGACGCGACGTGACGTACAGTTTTAAATAGGTATACTTTGTTTTCATACAGGTTTGCTATGAGGATATTTTTGGATATACACGGAGCTATTTATCAAGTTCTTTTTTTCTCATAACGTGGTTATAGCGATTTTAATCTTCATTCATTTGCCCAATATTCGTTATTGAAAATTTTTTTTCTTCGGTACGCTATTGCAAATACGTTCATTTACAAAATAGGTAAAGTTTAAAATTACCTATATGTTAACCATACATCGTTTATAGCTTTGTTGGTTGTTTTCTTTGATTTAAAGTGCCTGCTATCTGAGCGCAGATGATTTCGCTTTGTTTAATTTTACGCATGTAGCGTTGTCATTATAATCTACAATAGATATCATGTTTTATATTATTCTAGTATGAAGATGACAAGGCCAATAACATTTCGTTGTGCTGTAAAATTGACTTTCGTTCAAACCGCAGTGTTTGTTTGAATCGAACATTCAAATTATACCTACCTACCTACCTACCTACCTATACTGCGCAGCATAATGCGAGAAATGTAGGCAGAATTGATATAAATTTAATGAGAACCGTAAAAATAATGAATAAGAGGAAACACGCGAAAAAAACATAGGTACCCGAACCGAATACGTATAACGTATGCTGTGTACTTGTACTTGCTTATACCGAAAAGGTTATCTCTACCACCGATGTAAAGGTAGTTCAGTGATTTTTTATCCTTGGCATTGAGCCATTTAACCTGAATTTCGAATACAAAGAAACTACAGCTTTAGCCTTTTGTACACATACGAACGTTTTAGACATCTTTTAAATTACCTTTACTAAACCACGCGTATGAAAATTTCAAATTGTTTTCGTAATTAAATAATAAGTAAGTATTTCGCCTTAATACCTACTTAGTTGTAAATTTACGTTTTATTTGGACTGCAGGGAATTTCATTTATACGATTTATGAGCTTACTCGTAATTTTTAATTATGAAAAGTCGGGCATAAAAAGTACCCGTATTACACTTACTATCGGAGTGAAATGTTTTTTTAATGAACTGAGTAACGTTGTTAGTTTTAAAAAATTCAGGTTGGTTTAAAATTAGAAAAAAAAAATTTAAGAAAAATCCATGTTAATAGGAAATATTACTGTAGTTGCATTGACATCATTTACACTCCACTGGTTGAGGACACTATACACTATATCAATATCCGAACTATTTCGAATGTTAAGAAAAAAGTGCTGATAAAATTATAAAAATTCTTTCTGTTATCACTTCCTCGGTTCCAGCAGAAGTCCAAAATTCATCTGAAGTGACATAACTTTTAAAGAATTCGTGATTTCTTTTTAACATTGGGAATTCTGAAAAGTGCTTAGTATTTTTTTCATACGATCCAGATGTTAACAGCCCACAACAGTTGACTGCCATTGCTAAGGCCATCAACATCTAGACCATCAAAATCTGAACAATCCGGATTCTGATGGTCCAGTTTTAATGGGTCAACTGTAGAATGTGCTATTATACATTTTCGATGTTAAAATTATTTATTTTTGAAGTTATTGATTGTAAGAAAAATTTTAGTACTTATTTATTTTCGTATGATCTTTTTTTTTTTTGTCAACATGTACACAACTTGCTTTAGGTTTCCACCATGTTATACGTGCTTTCTTTTTCCCTTACTGCGTTCACCCCTCCGCTTGACTGGTTTGGCGAATGCGCGCGCCGGTATAAAACATTTCTTGGCAAGAGATCGCGAGTTGAATACACGTGAACTCAATTCTCTTATTTCGATGGATGTAGATGTGTTTCGCTTGGTCGGGAATATTTCTTTTCCTTTTTCTTGTAATCTCTTACACTAATCTCAAACATGTAAAATACCCGCGATCGTCGAATCCATTCGTTATTTTTATTTTGGTGAGTTCTCTCACTGAGTGCTTTGATACTTGTTTATTGTATTTGACTAGCATTTATTATTTTTACATGGGTTTTGCCTTGCTTTTATAATCGATTGCAGGCAATGTCACGTTGTGATACCAAGTGTCCTCCAGCATGAGTAGATGTTACCCTACTTTGGCAACGATGAGGAGCTGGCTACCCTTGGACTGCTCGATTGAGTCTTGGCAGCATACCTGTCCTTGCCACTTTTGTGGCATGAGGTCATGTCTTGGTGGTATTGTTGAGATGCTGCCATTGATGGCCCTCAGTTTAATCAAAAGACAGTATATTGAGGGGAGCATTGGCATAGTTAATGTCGAGCTCTTCTGAGACATCTATAGGCTACGTGCAGTTTAGGCTACTCAACTCAAAACAAGCACTAGTTGAATCCCAGGACAAAGCGAGGTATAGCTCTACTCAATGTACAGATGCATGATACATTAGGTATGCTTATGTTGTTGGTTTTTGCACCTTGTACTCAAACGTGACTTAATATTTTACAGATATTCGATGCATATTCGTAGTTCAGTCATCCAGTATCCACCGCCCAAAAATTCATAGCAAGAATAATTAGAAATTAATATCTGTGCTTCATATTTTAAATTTATTCTCAATTAAAATACACATATTACTTCTGTTCTTAATGTATACTTTATTTCTTGCCTCCCTTACGACTTTTTCCTTTTCATTTTTGTTTACTTTTTTACATGTGTAACATATCCAAAAATCAGCTTTCTACATCGGTTAGGAGGGGAGATATGAGGGTTCTTCTTCCCTTCAACATTGAATGAAGACTGTTCCATGCGTATCTCCACTCCAAAGAGAGAGGGTTGATCAAATAGGTCTCAAGTTGCATGAAACTGAGTGTCTGCCATCCTTTGACACACCCAAGTGGGTGAGGTCAACATGAACTTGTTCTCTATGCATATAGCATGAGGATGGTTTCTAGAAGGGCCTTTACTGAATTTCGTGTAGTAGTTTCTCGTTGCTTTCTACGCTATCTACAGGTAACTCACCACATCGCTAGCCAGGTTTTTACAACCCTGAGTTCGGCAGTACGCCACGAGTAAGAGGTTCAAACCAGTTACAATCTTTTTGATTCTGATTATAGATAGCGTGCTATCTAATTATCTCTGTTGTAACTGGTAACACTCGGAATGCAAGCGTGTAATAGTTGTTAATTGCACACAATGCATTACACATACGCTTTGCCCATAGTGGTATTCGAACCTACGACCTCTCGTTTAGTGAGCCGTGTTTAAACCCCTTTTGGGGATTTAATTTTTTTAGCCCCAATGCACTCCATCATACCCCTAAAAAAGTGGGGTTTCGGTTGGGTTTTCTGTTTTTTTTTTTTTTTTTTTTTTTTTTTTGTTTTTTGCCCCCATGCCCCCCCCCATACCCCCAAAAAAGGGGGGTTTCGGTTGGGTTTTTTTTTTTTTTTTTTTTTTTTTTTTTTTTTTGAGTTTTTCCAATATAAGAGGTTGAAATTTGGCATGACGACTTGGTAGTAGGGGTCCATTTACGTTTTAAACATTGTACTGCAAACATCTCTTCTCTTACAATCCACCAACTTCCTAAATTTCTAAATTTGCTTGAGAAAATTTTTATACTTTTACCACTCTTTGGAAATTCTGAACCAAAAATGTCGAATACCTCTGGACCCTGTTGAATTCAACAAAAGCTGTCAAGAGAACTTTAAGATTTCACAATATCATCTCTCAGCTGTCCAGCAACCATTGACCATCATATTGCCGTCAACTTTGCAATTGAATCCTCAAATAATGAGTAGTATCCTAAAATCCATCCTACATTATGTTATCTTGGCCTCACTTTCATTTACCATTGTATGAGTAGACTGATCGAAAGTAGAATACAATTGTATCCCCACTCTCAGCTTGCAACAACGTTGAATTGGCCAGGGTTTTCCACTATCTTCGCGAATATCGATTTTTAGCCCAGGTTGATATTCAAAAAAATCAGTTTACTGGTAATTTATATCTCTCCAGCCCTGAAAACTGAATGAACCATTACACATCGAGGTGTAAGGGGGTAAGTTGTACAATCTTAGATTAAGATTGTTTTGATATTACCGACAAATGTGCTTCACTCAGCAACAGCTTAGGATTGGAGTTCACTAAAAACAAAGGATTTAGTAGGGGTCCTAGACAGGATATATTGATATATCATTTGGAAATTAGTTGATTAAAACAAACGCAAATAAGCGTCCGATCCCGCCGTCGAAAAACAACTTTAGTTTTCTGAAATATAAACTTTTTCCCCCTAACTTTTAGCTTTTCCACGCTGAGGGCTTAGCCCATATAGACCAAACCACCAAACTCCACCTATGCTACTAAAAGAAACTTGTAATAAGAATTAGAGTGAACTCAAAAGACCCAAGTTACTTTTAGGGATGTTTGAACATGTAATGAGCCTTCTATATTAAGTTGATAAGGGAAGTTCCGGAACTCGTTATCTCTGATTAGAAAAAACTGTCAATATTCGAGAAGAGTAAGACAGAGAACCTCTGTAGCCAAATTTTCAGCCATGGAACTTAATTTGAAAACCTTCAAGGAGGGTTTCAAATTCAAAAATAATTCCTACATGAAAAAAAATTAATTTTTAAATTCTGTAATTTTCCCGAAAATCAAGAAAACAAATTGAAAAACTTTTTGTTGGAAGGAATTTAGATAAAGAGCAACTTTTTTGTACTACCATATATTACATGAATTAGAGTTTATTAAGTAAGCTTCGCTACAGCTTTTCTAATTACTTTGAGAGGTGGACATTTACCTATGTAATTATAGCTTAGAATTTGCCGTTTACAAGTTGAAATTTTCACTCTAAAAAAGTTCCTGTAAATTACACTCAATAAGTGGGGGTAGCCACTATTGAATATTTGTAATATTCCATATAATATTGAGTTTGTACTACTCGACAGATTATTTAGGCAAAATATGAGGTAAAACTACAACCACACATAGAATGAGTGGAGAGAAAAGTTTAACACTCCATTCAATTTATTTATTTATTTATTTTTTGCCTCTTGTTATATTTCTTTCTTTTTCGTCCATTTCCGATACCATTTTACCTCGAATAGTGTTTGAAAATAAAACCGAAGAAAGGGAGTAGGTATTTTACAAGAGTATTCGTGCTAGTCAATCATTTACTGTAGGCTTACTCCATTTAGAAATGATTTTTTCCAACGGAAACGGAACATCAAGTGCAATGTTCGTAACATGACCATCAAAATACTTGAATTTTCATTTCACAACAGCACACCGCACGGCGATGCCGGTGGTTTCTTTCGTGGATGATTTACGATAAATTTCGCTATCGAGTGTGTCATCTATCACGTACCAGAACTTCGATGATAAATAAATCGCGTGAAAATATTGAAAAGACAAGTCGCTCATAGAAATATACGACGTAGGTATACAATGTGCCATTGTACGAAAAATTAAAGAAGCGCGTAAAAAGTAGGTACGTTAAACTTACCCTTTTTTTTTCATGCGGTAAATTTGGCAACTCAACAAAGTCATCGAACTATGTGGGTCTATGTAAGAGTACCTAATGTTTTTTTCTTTCCTCTGGCCATAGGCTTAATGTACTAAAATGTAATTTTTTGTGTAACCGGTATTTTATATATGTTATAATACAAACAGCAGCGCTTTTATTTCATTTCTTATACTATTGAGAGCTACATTAAAGTTAGCAAGGTGCACGAGAAGAAAGAAGGAGGTGGAAATAAAGTAAAAAAAACTTTTTCGCCGGAAAAAAAAGTCGTAAGTTGCTGAAGTGTCCTTTTCTATTTATAAACACTTTGAAAACTGTCAAAAGGAAATTATTGACGTTGTATCATAGTTTAACCTGTGGGTTTTTTTTTTGTAAACGCTGCGTTTCTTTTTTTTCTTTTTCTTTTTTTGTTTTGTTATGTTATGTTTTGTTTATATGGTTTTAACATGGGCCAAACAAAAAAATGTCTATATGAATCGTTTCTTTTGGTTTTACGGTACACATTGTCTTTCTAGTCCATTTAATTTAGCTACGAGTAACTTTATATAAATACAGAATATAATGCCACGTTAAAAATTCATTTTGAAAATATTCTCATTTTAAATTAGCTTACAGCTTATTGCTGATTCACATTGTATCGAAATCGAGTTGACTCGCATAATGAGTATTGCATCTTCATTTCGTAAAAATGCGTGGAAAATTTTTCAAAACTTGTAGTAATAATTTATCCATTATTTCAACGTAGATATAATTCTTGGGAGAGAGGCGGCGAGGAGAAGGATCGTGTTATTGTTATTTGTAGGTATTTGTTATGCATACTCGCATCTTATGAGTAGAAAGTCGATATTCCTTCCACTTCTGACTACTGATTCGATCAAATTTAAATATCTAAAACTTTCCAGCGCGAATATCACATTCGTGAAACGTTGCAAAAAATTATAAGCACAACTTGGGGGCAAAATCTTCTATTATAATAATCGATTTGACAACGTGACGTTTCATGATATATGTACGACGTATTACTTAAATCCCTTACCGAAGACGTTTCGAGTATAAAATAAATAAAAATATTTGTCTGGAAGTATTTTTACGAAAAAAAAATCCTACTTATTCGTGCCGAAAGCTAACTAAAAATACTTTATCAAAAAATTCGTAAATAAATACGAAATAGAAGACAAAAATGAAAGAAGAAAATGACACGTGAAACATTTATTCTCATATACTTGGAAATCATCCCGTGTGAAATGAACATCTAGTACCCTGTACCTGGCCAAGTTACCTGCTACGTACGTAGTAGGTACTTCATTGATGATAAATTACAAAAGCAAAAAGCGATGGTCATTAGGGATTTCTTACTCGTTTAAGTTGGTAATTTCGCAGCTCATCCTGTATAAGGCGAGAATTCGTTTCAAGTGTGATTTTTATAAAGAAATGTTGCGAGTAACCCATTTTATTATCATCTGTCCGCGTATAAGAAAGTTAATCGAAAGAACTTTCGGTTTTAAATTAGAAAATGCATTCGAAAAACTTTCAACAAGTTGTACGAGCTATGTGTATGTGTTTATGTATATGTAACCGAGTCCCCATTATACAAGTTTCGTCTAAGTTTAACGTTCAACTTTTTTATAATGTTTATTCATAAAAAAGAAAAATAAGTTCGAAAAAAATTTCAACTACTTTGTAAATGGCTGAAAACTTCGATTATGAAGCATTTGCGAATTACTTGCTTATACGTGGCTTTGACAAAATAAAAGAATAATTCGTACTTCACATGATCGTATTTGTATGTAATTGCGCATCATTTCTGATTTTATTATACCTATTTACAAAGAGCGTCAATTTTTTTTTATGTTATTTTAGAGTAGGAAAAAAATGCAGGAATTTTTTAAATGAAAATACTGGCAGTTAGTTTGAGTAAAAAAGCAAACTCGCTGGAAAATGAAGAGAGAAAAATGTCAATTTTACGTTTTAACATTTTCCGTAAAGAAATTTTTGGCGAGGTTTTAAATTGTCAACGCATCAATTTTCAACCCTTCTACGCTTTTCTTTTACCATCAAATACTCGAAGTGGTGGAAGGAAAATAACGTTGAGAACGTATCGGTATGTTGAACTAAAAATCACGTTATACCTCCGTAAAGGTAGATCGTATTGCTTTCAATTTACGTACCAAGGCAGAAGGTACCATCGCTGAATTCACTTAATGTTTTTAACGAAAGTGAAATTTGATTTTTCAAATACAGATACTGTTTCGGTAATAATTAGCCGATTTAATGGTCCAAGTGTACAATGTTTGGATTTTGTAAAGAATCACGTAGCAATCAGCGATTACTAAGTTGTGAATGAATCATGGATTTGGACATAAAATAGTATGTTTTAGATGGTTTCAATTTCAGGCGTTTCCAATAATTGTAGGTGGACGTGAAAAAATAATGATGTCAAATGAACGTAGGGCGTAATAAGAACTTGACTCTTTTTATATAACCCTTAACCCCTCCCCCTCAATTGATTATTTTTTTATTACTGCAACCACTTTGGGCAAACGTACGTGTAATGCACTGCGTGCATTTAACAACTGTTATTACAAGCTTACGTTCCGAGCACTACCAGTTACAACAGAGACAGACAGCGCGCCCTCTATTATCAGGATCAAAAAGCTTGTAACTGGTTTGAGCGCCTACTCGTGGCCCACTGCTGAACTCAAGAGTTGTAAAAACCCGGCTAACGATGCGGTGAGTTACCTGTAGATAGCGTAGTAAGCAATGGAAAACTGCTACGTGAAAGCTCAATGAAAAGACCTCCCTAGAATAGAAACCATCCTGATTCTATAGGCATAGAGAACACGTTCGTGTTGGTCTTACCCAAGTGGGTGCATCAAAGGATGGCAGAAGATCGATTTCAGGCGACTTGAAACCTATTTGATTAAACATTAATTATATTGATTCTGAAATCTGAAGATGTGAACATTAAAGCTCTGTGGGGTGTTTCATTCCATTTTAGTGAATAATAGAAATTGAACATGAATGTATGAATCAGACCCGTGCGCAAAATAACTTTTTTCTTGAGCATCGAATAATCGAGTTTAGAGTGTATTCTAACTTATTCAAAGCCTTAGATTCTGAACACACTGTAAGATCTGGCGTAGAGAGCTTCATTGGAGATATTTGCCCGACAACTTTTTTTCTGAGTTGTGTTTATCAAAAATAGTGCTTGAACACAACTCAAAGGGATCAAACTAGAGAATATACATCAAAAAAGTTCGAAACTCAGCCTTGACTATTGGCAGGGATGGATTGATCATTAGGGCGCACCGGTCAAATTCCTGGTGCGCAGCTGTCATTTGGCGTCTCTCAGCACCGCAAATGTCTCAAACATTTAAAATACCAATTTTTCGACTTATAATCTTCGAAATTTTGCCAAATTTTCGCCCTCGTTTTCGACATATATTTTTTGCCTTTTAGGAAAAATTTTTAGTGAATCCTTACCCGGGTATTTTCCTTCCCAGAGTCCCAGTAGCTGGGTATTGTTATGTCATTGTTCATAATGTTTTATAATGTTACAACTGAAGTCTTGGAATAGAGCCAAAAATTAGGCAAAATTCAGAGTGAAAAGTAATTAAAAAGCTACGAAAAATTTTTTATTTTTTTTATTAGAAATCGAGTTGTTGAATATCTATTTGTGAAAAACTGTATTTTTGTCACAAAATGTGGCCGAGAAAATGATACACGAATTTTTTCACGCGAAGAATGAGGTAAATTCAACATGTAGAGCTTATAAATTTGTCAATGTGATGATATTTCGATCTTTACCCTTAATATTTGGCAAAATTTTCACTCTCGCTTTGCTCGAGTTATATGTTTTCCAATTTCTAAAAAATTTCAGCAACCCCCCCCCCCCCCCCCCCCTGGCAGAAGTTGGCAATTTTTACGTCGTTATGATTACACGAAAAATTTCAATCATTCCTGTAAATTTGAAATTTATTACACTAGTTGGGGCGTAGCCAGGGGTGGCTCAAAGAAAGGGATTTCCCACTGTTTTATGTACTATTTTTTGTGTCTGAATATAAAAATGAAATAAATGGTATATCTGAGCAAAGCGAGGGTAAAATTAAAAAAAAATAGGATTTTTACGAGTTTTGAGATAAAAAATTACATAAATGCAGAAATTTTCAATTTTTTCAGCCTCAATATGGTAGGTCCTCTGATTTTCAAATTTGGCTATGTTCCTGCCTGCACATTTCTTGGATTTCCAGGGAATTAATCATCATGAAGGGAGGTGAAGAGTTCCTTTTAGACATGTCAAACATTTTTCGACTTCTTATCGGTTGGCAGAAAAGGTTGATTTTTTGAATTGATACGCTGGCCAAAATGTTGACCTATTCCACTTTCGACCATAAATGGTTCAAACTTCAACAACACAAATTTGCTATTGAATCGAGTTCATTAACCAAATTTGAGCGATTTTGGTCGACACTGAACTGAGTACGATAATTTTTCCGGCCAAAAAAAAAAAAATTAAGCGGACAAAAACTTGGAAATATAGAATGTAATGGACATAAAGTCTCGTAAAAAAAAAAAATCAGCCTAGAAATTATTCACCAATTCGAGTATGATTCCTTTCAGTTTCACTATGAAACACGTGATACGATACACACAAAGTTTAAACAAACGAACAAGCCGAAAGCTGCGGCTCTTCGGTAATTATTTCGTATCTACCACGATGCAGGAAATTTATGGCTAAAAAAAAAAGAATCTCAGACGCAATCAATTTTCCAGGTAATTACCAACAAGGCGTAAATACGCAAGAGAGTGGTCTATGGCGTAGGCTACACGTTGATAACAGAGGCTCGCCACCACGCGCGCCGTATTTCATTTGATAACAATAAAGATTAAAAACATATTCGTTTTCTCGATAATGAAAAATCGAAGTTTTTCAACGTACGGCGCGGCGCGAACGAATATAATAATACTGTGTATCTGGTACATTATACATAAGAATGAAGCGACGACCAAGATGCCAGCAATTGGGCAAACTAGATAAGAAATTTTCCTCGCCAGCATAACGGAAAAGAGATGCAATAATAAGAAAGCAGCGCAGAATGGCTTCCATAATTCAGAAACGTTTTTCAACGCAGAAAACTTCTGGTACATTTCCTTCCTGCGTAAGATAAGTAGACGACGAAACGGTGGAGATGGCGTGGCGTGGCGTGGCACGGTATGGGGCTGGCTGGCTGGCGTAGGCCTATAAGACTCAGGCATATTGCCAGTTAACTAACTGCCCCGAACCTTTATTCTTTTAATAAAATTATTACCCGATCTTGGTTTTAGTACTATATGTGCAAAGGAAATACTACAAGCAATAGCTGTAAACCTTGGGGATTAGTTTTTATTAACTGCCTCTGTAATGTAAAATTAATTTGATATTCGTGTTCGATACAAAATACACACACATACATTATATGTATACCATCGTATCTACTTGAAAATCAAATCTTCTCCGCTGCCGCCGATATTTTTCACTCCCTCATACGTGTGTATGTGTAGGTGTAGGTGTGTAAATTTAAACCCGCTGCGCGCTGCATGTTCAAGACGGTTTCCTAATCTTACCCCGGGGGTGTGCATACCTTACCTACCTGAAATGGCGTATGATTAGATACAACGTAAAAGGATTGGATACGGCTTTAAAAGTGGATATATATTCGGTACGCTAACAAGGAAACATGACTAGAGCATCCAAGTTCTTCAAACCGGAACGAAACTTGGTTAAACGGAAAGAGAATACCGGAAGACAAATTTTCAGCTCTTGAAATTCTTTTTACACTTTTTATGGCGAATTAATCAGAATTTAAAATTCCATCCACTAATAGAAAACATTTCTACGAAAGAATATCGTTGAAATTTTGGTTTCTAAACAATATTACTCGTGCAAATGATGAATCATAAATCGACAACAAAATTTTTCCATAATAACGTGATGATTTAAAATAAAAAAGCATCGCTTCGCGATACTTTTTAAGCCTGATTTTCGTGACATACTACAACGATGCTAATTGAAAAAAAAAAAAACATTGCGAATAGGAAGGGTTCAAAGGAGCTAAAAAGTCGAGACCCCCACGAGGCACATCCAGGACCCCTAATTAATGTACATCCCTCATTTCAACTTTCTAGCTCAATTTGGAGGGGAGTAATGCGAGGAACAAACTCAAAAAACTCCAGAAATGAGAAAAAATGATCAAAAAGCCAATTTTTGCGGGTGTGAGGGGGTATAATGGAGCTAAAAATTTGGAACCCTCAAAAGGCCCATCTAGGGCCCCAACTGAATGCGCATACTAAATTTCAACTTCGTAGCTTAATTTGGTAGGGAGATAGGGGAGGAACAGCCCTTTTTTCAGGGTCAAAATGGAGGAAAACCCCCATATCCTCCCACCTAATTGTGTTAGGAGGTTGATTTTTAGATATGCCATACAACATTTAATTCTCTATCTATTAGCTTAAAAAGAGGCATTTTTTGTGTTTTTGACCCCACAACACCTCCCCCCCCCCAAAATGGGGCAACACTGAATTTTGACCCAAATTCATCTTCATTCATATATATCTGATCCACTGCCAAACTGAACCGATTGACAGAATTGAGGCAATTTTGGTCGATATCGAGCGGAGTAAATGATTTTGACGTTCGGGAAAAAAATAAAATAAAAATAAATATCTGACATGGCTAAAAATTGTCTTAATGGTCTTCTAGGACCCCAAAACGAATTTTGTTGATATTTCCCCCTCATCCGCCGGTGGTCGATAAACTGTAATAGTCTAGTTTTCATTGACAATATGACATAGAAAATCAGGCTAAAAATTATCTTCAATTATCGAAGATATTAAAAATTTTTTTGATGAAAGCTAACTTCACTTTTTTTTTTGAAAAAAGTTGGGCGATATATTAATTCACTTCATTTAGTTTATAAAATGGATTTATTAGTAAAATCATTCAAAATTGGGTGAAAAATTTACTAAAATGGATAAAAAGAAGAGAGAAAATTGATCGAAAATCACGAAAAATTTATGAAAAATGGGTGAAAACTGACTTGAAAAAAATTGTTGAAAATCAGCGAAAAATGAGTTGAAGTTCGACAAAAATGAGTAAAAAGTGCTAGAAAATCACTAATCAAAAGAAAACAATCATCGAAGATTTTATAAAAATTTGATAAACAGGGGTAAAAAGTTCAAAAAATGTTGAAAAATGAGGGACAACTGACTTAAATCATGAAAATAAAGGTTAAAAAACGTCGAAAATTTGATAAAAATTTTACAAAAATTGGTAAAATGTGCAGAGAGTTTATCAATAATTGCGAAACAATGTTGAAAAATAGTTGAAAATTCACCTTAATTAAGGAAAAAAACGTTTGAAATGATTGTAAATTGGAAAAAATATGACAAAATGGAGGAAAATTTGTCAAAATTAAAAAAAATTATCAAAAAAATCATTGAAAGTCAAGTAATAATTTTATAAAAATGAAATCAATTGAAAGTGCAAGAACTTGATTCACAAAAACAGGTTGAAAAATGAGTGAAATTTGAACAAAATCAAGAAAAAAAATCGTTGAAAAGTATTGATAATTAGGTAAAAATTTGACTAAAACGGGTGGAAAGTAAAAAAAATTGATCGAAAATCACGAAACAATAAAGGAAAAAGAATGAAAATCGACCTAAATTAAGAAGAGACCCGTTGAAAATCATTGAAAATCAGAAAAAATTCGACAAAAATGGGCAACAATTGACTAAAATATGAAAAAAAATCGTGAAAAATTATCGAAAATTAAATGAAAATTTGATAAAAATGGTCAAAAAGTTAAAAAAATTGATACAAAATTACGAAAAAATGTCGAAAAATGGGTAAAAATTGACCTAGAACATGAATAAAATGTTAAAAATCATCGAAAATTTGGTTAAAATTGCAGAAAATTAATCATAAATCAAAAACAAATAATCATCGAAAATTTTGAATACATTTGATGAAATGATCGAAAAGTGCAAAAAATTGATAAAAAATTACGAAAAAATTTTGAAGAATGGGTAAAAATTGACCTAAAGTACGAAAAAAAATGACTAAAAATAATCGAAAATTTGATAATAATTGAAAAAACTCAATCCTAAATCATAAAAAAATAATTACCGAAAATTTTGAATAAATTTGAAAAAATGGACAAAAAGTAAAAAAAATTGATAAAAAATATTGAAAAACAGATAAAAATTGACCCGAAATATTAGAAAAATTGCTAAAAATCAAATACCCGACAGAATGTACATTCTAGGATCATTTATTTTTAATATTTGGCAATATCTGCAACCTTGTTTTGCTCAAGTAGAGGAAGAGAAAAATTGTCGGTAGTAGATAGTGACCTTTTTTTTCTTTATTTTTTTTTTTACACAGAAATGAATATATGGAGAGCTGGAGCCCCTTCTCCCCCTCCTCAAATAAATCTATGCCCACGTACTGCACTAAATGTCTTATCAAAGTAAAAATTTTAATTGGTGGGAATGTGGATAGTTCGAGTAATTTTAAAAAAATGGAACTCTTATTTGACCTTATTTCAGGGGCTCAATGTAAAATTTGCCGCACTGATTTTCAAAACCATTCCGGCGCACATGATGATAATCGTAACAGTATAAATTATTTATACTTTCTTGTACACTTTATATCATTGTCGTAGGCAAAGATAGGGCATGTAATGGGGCTTAGGCCCTGTTTATGTTGAGCTAAGGCCTTGAAAACGTTTTGGAAAAAATTTAATAATTGATAACCACTGTGAGTAAAACAAAGAAATGTAATTTTTGGGGGTCAGAAATGGACTTATGTGAGTAAGTGCTGTTTTTGACGATTCACTCTTTGCCAAAAAACTTTTTTCTTCACTTCGTTATAGCCACTTTTTCTAGCCTAATAACGTCGAAAATATACAGCCTCATCTATGGGTTTTCGAGCAAAAAAAAAAACACCTATGAAAATACAGTAGAAGGTTAACCTTCAAATCAACTTCATTGCGAGTTCAGCTGCTTTTAAATTTTCGCATTAATAAAGAATATAAAAATATAAAATTACAACTTTAAGAAGGTACGTTACAACTTCCTCCAGAACAAAAATTAAAGTATAACTAATAAAAAAAAATACGCACCCTCATTTATTAAGAAGGTTAAATTTTATCTAGATATGGTAATTTAATCACATTAGAACAGAAACACAAAACCCATCTTCGATATTCTTCGATATGAAAATTAGCGCAAATCAAACGAACGAAAAGCACTACACGACAAAAGTATTCATCGAGAGAGTGGCTAAAGCATGAAATCAATTATCGCCATCGGCGTTGATACGAAAAAGTGAATCGGGCGAAAGTAACGAAATGTAGTATTAAAAACCTTTTACCAAAAAAAAAAAAAAAAGAAAAAAAGAAAAAAGAAAGAAAAAAAAGGAGCAAGAAACTGCAAAATTACCGTTTTTTTCAGAGCTTAAGAAATTAAATATTAATGACGAGGAAAAAGAGCGTTCATAGGAAAAAAATTTAATGGCTACAAAAGTCGATTTAAATGTTAATACTTGAAAATAAACGTTGGAAACAGAACGAAGCAATAAAAAGTGAAATTATATCCTTATGGAGAGAAAAAAAAAAACTCTGTTATTTCAACGGACAATAACATTTGACGCGAGCTGAAGAGAAAAAAAAAGAGCAAAAAATACGCGAGAGTAGGGAGAAAAATAGCCAAGTCTTGGTGGCCGTTTCGAAAAGAAAGCCAAATCCGGAAACGCTTAGAAGTTTTTCTCGGAGGACGGAAAATTAAATTAGCGCGAATAAACGCGATAATTTTTCGAAACATTAATTATATAAAATCCCTGCTACAAAGGTTACGCGGCTAACGTACAAAGGAAGGAAGAAAATTCTCCGGATGTCATAGATGAAATGAACAGGCTGGAGGGTAGGTGTTATTATACAGCTTATTATATGCAGATTACACATATAATATATTAATCACCGTTTTACCGTTACTACGACGTTATTAATCACAATGATACGTCGCGTCAACCTTACCACGGATAACCAAGCTGCGTCCGGTGTTGCCGTCCATTTCATCTCTTCCACCACTATAGGTAGGTAACTAGGTAGTAGGTACTGGTAGACTGGATACTAGGTACTAGGTAGTAGGTACCTAACCCAGCCTACCTACTACCTATGTAATATGTATGATGTAGGTAGATACGATGAACGTTATGCGTTGGGTACTGTGGAGCCGCACCAACCCACAGAAATGCACCAGAAACTTGTTCTTCATGTGTTAACAACGGAAAATTATTCGGTAGTGGGAAATTTTCAAAAGCGAGAGAATTTTGTGCATATGTGCCATTGTACGTCAAATACATATTATTAATACTATGCGCATTTTAGTGGTCAACCGATGGCCACAGTTTTTTTTTCACACTTAAATTTACCACGCCATAATACGAACATATTACGAATATTTTGTTGTTCACAACTTCAAAATAAAATAATAATGAGAAAATATGCAGATGTACATTAGAATGGTTCGAAAATAAACATAAAGAAATGTTTGCTTTTATTTTTGTCCTTCATCCCTCAAAAAATGTTCTCCTTAAGTCAAAGACACCTCAAAAAAATAATTTTAAGCGGCGCCACGTTGAGGTATTATGTTATGGTTAAAACGGCCCGATAGCAACGCAACTCTGCCACGTGATCGTAGTGGAACGTCAGATTCATTCGGGCCGACACGCGACGCCTTGATATACGTTTAAATGTTTATTGCATACAGCTATCCGGCGATGTACCACATCGTCATATTCATCCGAGTAATTCCCTCTAAAAGCGCATCAAGGGTCCCTACAGACTTGAAATATGTAATTTCAACTTCCTACACCAATTTAGAGGGGAGTTATGCGAGGAACAAACTCAAAAAATTGGAAAAATTGACCAAAAAATCACTTTTTTGGAGCTGAGAGGGGGGGGGGGTGAAATGAGACTGAAAAGTCGATTCTCCCAACAAGCACATCTAGAACCTCTACTAAATGTACGTCCCAGCTCAATTTTAAGGGGAATTATGTGAGGAGAAAACTCAAAAAATAAGAGAAAACGACCAAATACGACATATTTGAGGCTGTTTAAGGAGTGAAATGGAGCCTAAAAATCGAAAACCTCACAAAGTACACACATGGCCATTACTTAATGTACATACGAAATTTTAAGTTCCTCGCTCAATCTGGAGGTGAGTTATGTGAGGAACAAATTCAAAAAATGAGAAAGAACGACTAAAAACTTATTTTTGGGACTGTGAAGGGGTGCAAGGAAGCTGAAAATTTGAGATCCCCAAAAGACATATCTAGTACCCGCACTAGACATAAATATCTATGTTCAAATTCCTAGTTCAATTTGGAGGAGAGTTATGAGAGGAAAACCTTAAAAAAACCGATCAAAAAACTACTTTTTTGGGACTGTGAGGATGTGCAATGGAGCTAAAAAGACAGAACATTCAGAAGGCACATCTAGGGCCCTAACTAAATGTACATACCACATTTCAACTTCCTAGCTTAATTTGGTGGGGAGATAGGGGAGAGACAACTCAGCCATTTTACAAGTTCAAAAAGGGGGAAAACCCCCATATCTCCCCTTCTAATATACTTAGGAGGAGACTCCAACTTGATCCTTACTCACCCACTTTTAGCAGAAAAATTCAACACCTAGGTATATGGAAATTTAAAAAAAAGTTGTTTTTTCGTTGTTTTTGGTGCTCTCCCTCAGACTTTCGAAAAACCCCCAAAATTAAAACGTCCGAGAGTATACAGGGTGTTTTGCTTTGATAGTACTTCCTTCATACCATAAGCAGAGCAACTCACAATAAACGTATGTACAATGTTTTGCCTATAATAATTATTGCAGGAGTAAAGATACTCGGGTTTGGATTTTTTTTTGAAAATCCGAAGTCATTTTCAAAAATTTTTAACTTGTATCCAAAAAAGCTGAAAATGTCCGGTTTGTGTCAAAGTGGAACGTATGCAGTGAACTATTTCTTGTGAAAAACTGAAAGTAAAGGTTGAGTAATTCGTGAAATATCTAAAATAATGTAAGAAAATATAATAAAATGAGCATCCAATTAGAAAATTTTTCTTGGAATAATAATGCACCCTTTACCATTTGGCATGAATATATTTTCTCCAAATTGTTTAGAACTTTTAGGAAAAAATTATACATTAGAATTTTTTTGTTTTAAAAAAAAATAACAGTTCATAGTAATAAAAATTTCACCAAAAAGCTGTTTTTGCTGAAGTAAATTGAACTAATTTACTAAAAATACACAAAATTGGGTAAATTATTCAATAAGATTACGTAGTACAAAATTTTGTAATAAATTTTTTCTAAAATTTCCAAACAACTTGGAGAAAATGTAATTATGCCAAGAAAAATTTTCCAATCGGATACTTATAAGAGCTTCAAAGTTGAGGGCAAAAATTTGAAATTTTTACCCCAAATTTTGGTGTTTTTTCTTAAATTATTCAAGATATCTCATAAATTACTCAACTTTCACTTTCAATTTCTTTTTTTTTTGCAGAAAATACTACACCACATACGTTATACTATGGCGCAAACCGGACGTCTATGGCATTTTTAGATGAAAAGTTGGCAATTTTTGAAATTGACTTCAGCAGATTTTCAAAAAAAAATCCAGATTTGTGTATCTTTGCATCTGCAACGATCATGAACGGCAAAACATTATACATACGTGTAACTTGTGTTGCTCTACCTGTAGTATGAAGAAAGTACTATCGAAGCCAAACACTCTGTATAGGTACAATTGTAAACAGAATACATGTGAGTAGGAAGTATATAGCGTCAATATACGTAAATTTTTTAAACTCTATTTCTCGATTTTGTTGCAGAACCTATACAATACCAACGCCACGCCACACAAATCTACGTAAGAACTGGCCAGATGTGCATGACATTTTGAATACGCCGTTATGACAATTTTCAAATTTAGTTGTTCGCTAAACGAGTCAGTTTTCCGATTATAGGCTTTACTATCTCGTACATTGCGGTGAAACACTCGTGATAGTGAATTGTGCAAAACCATACGCGAAATAAAAAATAATTGAATTCGTTCGAGTATAACGAATTTAAATATGTTTACGATAAGATCTGTTACGTAGCATGTCACCATATATGTAGATATAGATATAGGTATCTCTCATCGTGTATAGGATTTTGGATGTACGCACTCGATTATTTGAGTTTTTCAATCACTGATGTTCTCATACAAAAGTCACGATATCAATTTCATCGTAGATGTTTTTTCCTCACTTTAAATTATACGAATTTCCGAATATTGCTTCAGGATAGTGCCCCATTGTGGGCAAGTTTTTTTTTTTAAATTTGAAAATATTTCTACATCAACATTTCAATTATTTTTCCAAAACATATTTATTTAGACAAACAGATACAGTAAAGCCTCGCTTATTTAGTGTAACCGAGAAATGAGGTTCGTCAAGTAAGTGAAATAACAAAAAATGAGAAGAATTTTACAAAATTAGGTAATCAAATGCGCAAGTAAAGTTTTACAAAAATATAAAAATTCAGAAATAAGTGCTTCCGTATAAGTCAGTCTAATAAGTGCTTATAAAATTACTAAATTTTCCTGAAATTTTGAAAAACATTCGAAAAAACGTACAAGTACTTTTTCAGTGGCATGTCATAGTGAAGTGTTTCACGCTAGTGGAAACGGGGGGGTCTAGGTTCACATTTTTTCTGCGATGAAATGATTTATAATTTTAGTAATAAAGTAGACATGGTATAAGAAGCATGGTTCTTCTGGGCGTTGATTCCCAGAAATTAAACAAATAATACTATAAAGGAGTAAGGAGGACGATTTGCCTTTGGATCTCAGAATTCAATTCATTTAAGGAACCGTTTAGGCTCTAGTGAAAAATAGTTTTCAGGCACATTCACGATTTTTTATTTCGTCAATGGGAGATGGAACCATGAAAAATTTACCAAAGCGAGGATTTTTACTTTTTTTTTTCTTCACGAAAGTTTGAACTTTTTTTTTTCAAACTTGGTATAAATATGAAGGTACTTAGAGGAAATGTTATGAATTTTTTCAGATTTTTCAAACTCTAAATATGATCTTGAAACGGATTTTAAAAACTTTGGAGGGCTTATAGCACTCCCTTCCTGAGCTGCAAAACTCGAAAACATTTTTTTACCGTTATTACGAGTTTTTTAGGCATTCCAGAATTTTTTTCAAATTTTTTTGTAGTGGTGGCTTCATTGTAGAAAAAACTCGTATTGGAATTATTTTTGTTTTCAAAGTGACAAAGGAGCCATTAGTCCGCAAAATTTAAAAAAATGCTGGGAGGTGTAAATTACTCCCAGTAACTCTAGAAAATTTTTTCGAGTTTCAAACTTACAAAGAGGGTCCTATAAATCCCCCTCAAAGTTTTCAAAGTACTTTTCAGTATCGTATTCAGGTTTCAAAGAGTCTAAAAAAATTCCACAACACTTCTTCATAGTATCTTCTTTATTCATCACAAATTTTTAAAAAATCGGTCAAAAATTCGCGAAGAAAAAAAGAGTAAAAACCTTCCCTAAAGTACATTTTGCTACGTACCATCACACCCCCAGGGGTGAAAAAAAATATCGCGAATAAGCTTGAAAATCATTTTGTACAAGTGCCCCACATATTCAGGGCTGTGAAGGGGTGAAATGAGACTGAAAAGTCGAGTCCCCAAAAAGGCACATCTAGGCCCTCTTCTAAATATACATATCTAATTTCAAGTTCCTGACTCAATTTGGAGGGGAGTTATGCGAGGAACAAACTCAAAAAATCATAAAATTAAACGAAAACCACTTTTTTTGGGATTGCGGGTGGGGGGTTGAAAAATTGAGACCTCCAAAAGGCACATGTAGGGCTTCAACTAAATGTACATACTAAATTTCAACTTCCTGGTTCAATTTAGTGGAAAGATAGGAAAGGAACAGCTCTTTTTCAAAAGGGGGAAATCTCCCAGATCTATGTTATATCACTTTTGATCCTCTATTAATTGGCTTAAAAACGGGAAATTTTTGCCTTTTTGACCCTTCAGCACCCCCCTCTTCCAAATTTCGACACAACTGAATTTTGACCCAAGTTCATCCCCACTCATATATATTTAATCAGCTGCCAAACTGAGCTGATTGGCCGAATTAGAGCGATTTTGGTCGGTATCAAGGAGAGTAAATAATTTTAATGTTCGGGGAAAAAATTTAAAAAATGAAAATAAATATCTGACATGGCAAAAAATTGTCTTAATGGTCTTCTAAGACCTTAAAATGGATTTTGTTGATATCCTCGCCCCTCATTCGTCGTTGGTCGATAGAATGTAATAGCCCGGTTATGGCTGATGAAAAGAATCAAATTTTTAGTATTGGGAAATAAATCAAGAAGAACGCCTCAAAAGATCCTTCGTTTTCCAATAAAATGTACTTCACATCAGCTAGTTGTAACAGAACTAGTCTGGTTCGAGTTTCCTTCTGGACCAATAGGTTTCCAAAAGAGAATTTTCGTATATTTACTCAATTGGTATATGCAATTTGTGAAAATTTTTGACATTTTAAAAAATTTTATAAACTCAATAATTCCAGAGCCCAGCGCAGAATTAAACGCATGATACACATATTAACCTTTTAGCGTAGCGTTAAATAATTCAAAATACTCGTTTTCGCCATTCCACTCAAAACGTGTAATCTGTTCGAGTCAGTTTGGAACGAAAACAAACAACAGTACTGAGAATGGGATAGGTAACACAACAAACTTCTGACAAGAAAGAAAATTTGTGTATAAAAACATCTCAGCTTTGCCAAAGGTTTGGTTTACCTTATTGCACGCGAAACGTTTTAGCGTCAAAGTAAACGCCATTATCACTGTTTATAGCGATAATTAGCAACACGTTTTATTACTTCTGGACTACAATAATGTAATGATTCAACAACACACATAGTGTAAGTACTACGTAGTAAGTATAGTAAGTACATATAAGTACCTAACGTGCCAACAAAAATGAGCGCTTAGCAAAACAACAAGACTCAAACGTTAATGCAAAACATTTGAAAATTCGTTAAAGAGATGAGGATTCAGCTTAACGAGCATTCTTTTACGCCAAGTATCATCGCGAGGGGTTAAAGTACGAGGTATTTTTCATCTACGACCACGATGGCCACTCGAACGTTTTAAACGCTTGTTTCTTTTTTTCGCAGGTATACGTTCGTGTAAATATCTTAATATATTACGTGTTATGTAAAATTTATCTCGTTATTGGAATGGCGCATAATGTTAGCATTTTAAACGACCGTAATAGTAGTATATACTGAGCACATATATTTGAAATCTTCGACGTTGAATGTACGTTACGTATGAACGAATAATTTCTCTCGATAAGATAAATAGCGAATTAATCAGTAAGAATGACGAAACGGTTTAGGAATTTGTCGCTATCAATGTAGCAAGATTTTCACGCAAACTTACCACCCTTGAGAGTTATAAAAGCTTAATTTACATACGTTCGGTATTTCCCATTACTGCTTGTTACTGGTATTTCTGTTAATTTTAAAATTTACCAAAGTAAATATAGCAAAACAGACCATATAGTTACGAATTCATTAATTATTAACGTCAAACATACTTAATTATATAATGCAGCGAATCCAGCGAAGCGCATTAATTTAATGCTTTATATGTATACGCAAAAGCACACAACCTATATTACCAACATATGTTGGTAGTACGTAGTACATACCTACTTCTGATTAAACTCGATTTATTGTACTGGTTCATACCATTGACTAATTAACCAATACCATACAGATATGTACTTATGTACTAGGTTAAAGGTAGCCTACTGTCATTCTTAAATGTATATTTATGGTTTACCATACGCCAACCACGACCAACCATTATTATCGCAGAAATACATTTAAATTCTATTAAAGAATTTTTCATCACTTTCACAAATCTCACAACAGTTTCGCCTTCATTCTTAGCCACTTATGCCAAAACTTAGCTTGGTATAGGTACGGATTATAAATAAGTTACTAGCTAAAAGAAGACCGTGAAATTCACCGAATCTTCACCCGTACTCGACGAAAACTTTTCTGTCAAACCCCTGAGATTTGAAAAGAATTTTAAAAGTGATCTCGCACAGGCTTTTGATAACAATTTTTTTCATTTCAAATTGATCGCTAGCTAAATTATAATAAATAAGTGGAATTCTTGCTTTGATAACGTCTAGTTCGTTGACGCCGCTTTAGTTCTTGAATTACGTACGTTTCGTCGAATTCCTACCTAAGTTTTAATGGATTACAATAAATAATGGATTGATGAGTTTGAAGAGTGCTTCAAAGCTGTAGACTTAAAAAGAAATAAGTTAATATCTTTTTTTCAGAATACCTACTCAAAAAGATGGAAATTAACTTCAATGGAAATAATTCCAAGAATTTTATAATCAAAAAATTTCCACGTTGACATTTTGATGTTCGTGGAAAATGAGAAAAAAAAAAAAGACTTTAAATGTTTTCATTATGAAAGAAACTGCGCTGTTTTCTCATCAGTAGGCACGCCTATTTCATTTAGCAAAGTTTGGAAAATTTTTATGTACTCAAAATCTTACTGTTATTGATTTTAGTCCTAATTACGAGTACAACTACTCATTTCTGGAAGCGTATAACACATCTGCAGCCAAGATAGATGAATCGGCTTGATATACCGGGTGTTTCGTATCAACCTCCCATCCCGTATACCAGTGATAGGTCAACTCATAAGACTTACATGTATAATGGCTGCTATACCCAAAAAATTGAAGGGGCTGAAATATGATAATTTTCAAAATTTTATTTACCCATTAATCCGCCGCTTTATTTGAAAATTCATAGAAAAAAAAATATTAATGATACAAATTTGCTGTTTGCTCTAATACACAGTATACACTTTCGACTATGTGTGGCACAAAAATCATGAGTGGGGGTGAAGTGGTTTGTAAAATATGAGAAAATAAATACAAAAAAACTTGGCTAAAAATTTGTAACTTTTTTAGTTTGTGAATAACTTTTGAAAAGCTATTACGAGCACTTCATTAAAACATTTTAAAATGGAGGAGAGAGCACTTTCAATTCAGTGGTTAGAATGCTAACCCCAAGGGTTGCATTTATATGAAAGACAATATCAATCGAAAAAAAATTTTTTGATAAGATATCTCACTCTCACTTCAAATCTAACTCCTTGATTTTTTTCATATTTTTAAATCGATCTGGGGGAATAAATTTTGCATTTGAAAAGAGAAAATAAGGAACGATGAGATTCTAAACTAAATATAATAAGTAAATAAGTACTAAAAAAATATTTTGATAAAGCAATATGCGATAACCAAAATTAAGTAAATTAAAAAAGAGTAAAGGAACTCATACTGAGATTTTTGACACTTCGATTCTCACTCTCACTCCTTTACAGAAAGCTCTTTTATGAGAGTGCTCCCACATGCTTTGGTGGATTCACTCTCACTCTCACTTCTACAAAAATTTTCACTCCCATGCACTCCACTTTCCTACTTCTACTCCACTTTGACACCATTGGTTCAAATCGAAAGTTTTCTTTCAAGAGATATAAGAACTTTTTAAAATATAGTAAATATGAGAAGTGAAAGGTAGTCCGAGAGCCCAGCTAAAAAAAAATGTACCACGAGGGTTGAAATTTGGGAACGGTCTTAAAAGTTGAAGTATGTACAGCTATTTCCAAAACCACCAGTCTGGCTCATCCCCAGCTGCTGTCTATAAGCACAGTGAAAACTCAAAAGTTCAAAATTTTCGTGAACTGGACTCAAAGTACTGTCAAGTGGCTGCCAGACGGAGTTCAAAAAAGGTTTAAAAATCAAAAAAATCTCTTTTTTTTTTTGTTTTATGCGAAATAAAGTCATTTTAAGGGCTAAAACGTAAATCCGAGCTGTGTGGTCGTATATTACTGAATAAATTTTAATGCCAAATTGAAATTTTGAAAAATCACATAATTGAGGTAAGCGAGGGGTAGAACTAAAAAAATTTACGATTGTGGCTTGTGACATATTGAAATACAAATTTTGCACTTTGGACGTAAGGGAGTTTGGCTGCGATTAAAAAAACTCGACGATTTTCAAAAGAACATTCATATACAATGGGAAACGAAGTAAACTCGAGGTCGACATATCTTACGAGTAGAGGAGAGTATTGAGATACATAAAAATATAACCTAGGTATTGGGTAAAAAAAAGCATCGCTTTGCAATGCTTTTTCAGCCTGATTTTCGCCAATTATTACAATCATGAGAATCAAAAAAGGCATCGCTTTGCGATGCTTTGGGGAGTTATGAGACGAATAAACATTACAAAATAGAAAAAACAACCAAAAAACCATAAATTCAGGACTATAAGGGAGTGCAATGCGGCCGGAAAGTCGAGACCCCCAAAAGGCATTCCTAGCATTTCTACTGAATGTACATACCTAATTTCAAGTTACTAGCTCAATTTGGAGGGGAGTTATGCGAGGAACAAACTCAAAAAATAGGAAAAATGAGAAAAACCAATTACAAAACCACTTTTTTGAAGCTGTGAAGGTGTGCAATGGAGCTGAAAAGTCGGTACCCTCAACACATTTAGGGATTTCTACTGAATTACATACCAAATTTCAATTTTCTAGCTCAATTTGGAGTGACGTTATGCGAGGAACATACCTTTTTCAAGGGCAAAAAAGAGGAAAACTCTCATATCTTCCTTCTTAATTGACCTAGCAGACTGATTTTTAGAGATATTATAAAATATTGAATTATCCATTGATTGGTTTAAAAAGGAACAATTTTTGCAATTTTAGCCCCTCAGCACCCGCTCTCTCAAATTTGGGTACGACTGAATTTTCCTAGCTCATTTTGGTGGAGAAATATGGAAGAAACAGTCCTTTTTCAAGATCAAAAAAGTGAATAACCAACACATCTCTCTTCCTAATTGACCTAGGAAGTTAATTTTTGGGTATGTTTTACAACTTTGAATTTTCTATCGACTGACTCAAAAAAGAAGAATTTTTGTGTTTTTGGCCTCTCAGCAACCCTTCCTCTAAAATGGAGCAAAGCCGAATTTTGACCCAAAGGCAACCTCACTCATGTATATCTAACCCACCGCTAAACTGAGCCGATTGTCCAAATTGAAGGGATTTTGGTCAGTATCGAGCAGAGTAAATGATTTTAATGTTCGGGAAAAAAATAAAATTAAAATTAAAATAAATAGGTAAATAAATATCTGACACGGTCAAAAATTGTCTTAATGGCCTTCTACGATCCTGAAACGGATGTTGTTGGTATTTATCCCCTCCCCCTCTCCTCCCAACGCCATTGGTCGATAGACTGTAATAGCCTTGTTTTCATTGACAATATGACATAGAAAATCAGGTTAGAACACAGACTGAAATATTCATTTCGAGTTGACTCAATGTGGTCGAACTCACGTTATGAAAAAGTAAAAGCAATTATTTAAATTAGAAACTCCTTACATTTAAATAAACCAGATTGATATTGGTAAGGGATAAAAGAGTTTTTATGTTATCACTTATCGGCGCGGTACAAAGTAAGCGTAAACAATTGGATTAGTAGTTTTAACATTCAAACTAACATTATCTTCGATTTTTTTCCCTAAGAGAACAAAATTGACAAAAAAATTGGTTTCTACCAAAAACGTTTCTTACTGCGATGAATTATAGTAGCAAAGATGAGAAACTTTTTGTTTTTTTTTTTTTTTTTTTTTTTTTTTTTTTTGCTTTCAACTTGAAGATAAGTTTCAAGGGGTAATTTTTTTTTCGCATCCAAACAAACATCGAGATTTTAGAATTTATTCAAATCAGCTCGGCTTCTTTTTGTTATTATCCTCGCGCATGGTAATTTTCCTAAATTGGGAGTACATTTCTTATTTTCAGGCTTAACCAAATTCAAAAGCAATACTATAGGTTCGTTTTACGAAAAGCAGGAAAATCGAATTTGTATGCAGGACTCGGTATCACGTAGTTACTAACAATACTTTTACATAACTATTGGTGCACGCAAACGTGATCCATGTATCATTTTCTTTCTTTATATACGTTATGTATCTATGCTAGGTGCAAATGAATTATGTGGAAAAAATTCCTAACAGGCTTAGGCTTATAACATCTAAAATACTGATAAATTCGAGATAACTGGCCGATTACGTGCAAAATGTATAACGTGTAACAAGATTTCAAGCCTCGAGAGTGTCTATTTAGCCCTTTCGAGGTTTCTAGATGCAGGACAAGTATAGCGTATACGAGTAAAATTGAATACAACGCTCAACGTTAGGCTACGAAATTACCCATCTAGCGAGCTCGTGAAAAGAAAATTTTCACAGGTTGTATAAAATTTAATGAAATTTTTACACAGCATTATTGCATCACATCGTAGGCGTAAAGAATTGTTATTTTTATTACTTATTTCTTTTTAAATATTCGATTAATGGCGCTGCGTTGCGACGAAAACCAGTGCGGAAATTGGATAATACGAAAAAAGTAAAAAAAAATTTTCCATAATATTATACAATATGTTAGTGTGGGTATGTTATAAGTATAGGGATGCGATCGAATGGTATAATTTTTTATAATTTAAACTACGATGACTTCTCAACTCAATAAACATAGTACATGATCACAATTGCTTTTTATGCAAATAAAAAGGCTTCATTTTAAATTCCATTTACAATGTATCAGATTTCTTTTTCACGAGTACAGCTGAAGCTGGAAATATGCGACCTTTGCTTCTAGCCAACTTTAGGGAGCACGTTAAAAGCCTGCACGTTTCTACATATATGTATTTCCTTATACTGTACCACCGCTTACGTATCCAGCTACCTACGTAGCTTTGGAACGTCTACATTATACCAACATATCGCACTCCTACACGTAGAATAGAAAGTTAAACTCGGCATGCGACGCGCTTAAATTTAGTACCAAAGTTTTAAAAAAAATTTTTTTCACCAACAATCGTACAACGGGATGTAAGTTTAATTATTGTCCAATGTAAAAACCGTATAAGGGTTGAGAATTTCGCGACGGTGGTTCCATTTGGCGTTTTACAATGAAATTAATTTCCAAACGACCTATTTCATTCAACTTTGAATAATGTTTCAACCTGTATAATACTAACCAGAGACGAATCCAATTTTAAAATCACTGTGCACTTGGCCTGTGCAGGAAATCTTAGACCTAGCTAATCCAAGGTATTTTCTACAGTCGGTCGGCGAAAGTGTTAATGAAATTATTCCAGATACTGATTTATGCGTTTTAATATTAATTCTCCATTCGACTAAAACATTCCCCGCAATCGGACAAAAGAATATCGGTATTTACGGCGTTTTCCGTAGGCAACTTATTCAACATTTATTTCTCTAATTCTCTACTTCCTTGCAAATTGTCGCCATGTTACCTGATTTACGAATTTTACAGTTCTTTAAGGACGAGGCATTTGCCCCTCTGCTATCGTCTGCGTTTAATTTTTCGAAAAGTTAATTCTTCCTATCCCGCGTTAAAAAATGAAATATAGGTAAAGTCTATCGAATTAGGTAAAATTTATTTTCTAGTCTAATAGGTAGAATTATTAAATGGCCTAATATTTTACTAAATGAAAGTTAATTACTTTTAATTAATGTTTACTTTACGTCGCAACTAAAATTGACGCGGAAAACGAAAATTTTCCACTCGCTACAGCGACAAATACGTGAATGCTAAAGTAAAATCTCATGAATAAATAAATAAATCGATACTCTGCTCGATATTGACAACAATGGCTCCGATTCGGTCAATCGGCTTAGTTTGGCGGCGAATTAGATACATATGAGTTGGGATGACCTGGGGCCAAAATTCAGTTTTGCCCCATTTTGGGGCAGGGGGTGATGAGGGGCCAAAAACACAAAAATTGTTCCTTTTTAAATCAATCGATAGAGAATTCCAAGTTGTATAAAATATCCAAAAATCAACCTCCTAGACCAATTAGCGGGGGAGAAACTGAGGGGTCTCCCCCTTATTAACCTTGAAAACGGTGCATTTTCATCCAGATTTTCGTAACATATTCCAATTATGAGAACTGAAAAAAGCTTCCTAATCTGCATTGAGGGTTGAAAGGGTTAAAAGAAGCTAAAAAGTCAAAATCTTCAAAAGGCACATCTAGATTCATTACTGACTGTACATACCTAATTTCAACTTCCTTTTCTAATTCGGAAGGGAGTTACGCCCTGAACAAACATTAAAAATTAGAAACAATGATCAAAAAACCGTTTTTTGGGGGGTGTGAGGGGATATAATGGAGCTAAAAAGTTTGAACCCCCGAAAAGCACAAGCAGGGCTCCAACTGAATGTACATACCAAATTTCAACTTCTTGGCTCAATTTGGTGGAGTGATAGGGGAGAAACAGCCCTTTTTCAAGGTCAAAAAGAGGAAAATCCCCTATATCTCCCCTGCTAATTGACTTAGGAGGTTGATTTTTGGATATGCAATACAACAGTTAATTCTCTATCAATTAGCTTAAAAAGGGGTAATATTTGTGTTTTTTAACCCCTCAGCACCCCCTCCCCCATATGGGGCGAAAGTTAATTTTGACCCAAATTCATCTTTCCTTATATGTATACTCAATCCCCTGCCAAGCTGAACTGATTTACCGAATTTGGGCAATTTTGGTCAGTATCGAGCGGAGTAAATGATTTTAACGTTCGGGAAAAAAATAAAGTAAAATATAAATAAATATCTGACATGGCTAAAAATTGTCTCAGTGGTTTTCTAGGACACCAAAACGGATTTTGTTGATATTACCCCTTCATCCAGCGTTGGTCCATAGACTGTAATGGTCTGGATTTCATTGACAATATGACATAGAAAATCAGGCTACGAACATCGCGATACATTGGAACTATGTGAATTTTTTAGTTCGTGAAATAATGAAAAAGGAGCACTTGAAACCTCAGAAATGCACATGTAGGATTTCCAAAAAAACAAAAAACCAAATTTCAATTCGCTGGTTCAATTTGAAAGGGAGATATGCGAGGAATAAGCTTGAAAAACAAGAAAAACCGCCATAAAAACTACCTTTTCGAATGTAAGACTGGGCGCCTAGCAGGCGAGCGGAATGGTAGATCTAAAAAGTCGAATACCTCAAAAGGCCTATCTAGGATCTTTAACTAAACTCACATTCAAATTTGAACGTCTTGGATCGATTTGGAGGGCAGATTTGCGTAGACTGATTTCTTTCTTCAAGGTTGAAAAGGGAAAAAACCCTCATATCTTCCCTCCTGATTGACGTAGAAGGTTGATTTTTGTGCACGTTACAAAACTGCTGATTGACTATCGATTGGTTTGAAAATGAATAATTTCCGAAACTTTAGCCCCTCAGTCCCTCCCACCAGCAAATTTGGGCACAAATGAATTTTTATCCGAGGTCATCCCCACTCATATGTATTAAATCTGCCGTCAATCGAAGCCCATAACCTAAATTTGACCGATATTGGTCAGTATCGAGGCGAATGAATGACTTTTTGTTTTGAGCGAAAAAAATAACATAAAAAGAAGAAATATTTATCTTTATCCGAAGTACAAATTTGGAAACAACCAAAACTGCTCAAAAAATGATTCTATTATGATTAAAACGAAAAGGAGAAATAACGTTGAAGACTTGGAATCTTCAAAAAACAGAACCAGAACACTAACCAAGTCTACACATCAAATTACATGCGAGGATTTAAATTGAAAAATGACAAAATCGAACCTAACCAGGGATGGGTAAAATCCGGCATAAAAGGATTTCAAATGCAAAATCCGGATTGTAGGATTTGAAATCTAAAATTCAGGCTCAATATTTTGCACAATTAAAATCATTCCGCAAAGGAAGCATCATGATGCTTTTTCCCGAATATTGATAGGGGTACATGTAGGACTTACACTAGATCCACACGCCAAATTTCAACTTCTTAGCTCAATTTGGAGGGGATTTATGCAAGAAACAAACGCAAAACATAAGAAAACTTACTTAAAAAATTAAATTTTTGAGGCTGGAGAGGATATGGAAAAACAGCACTTTTTCAAGGTAAAAAGAGGGGAACCCCTAATATCTCCTTCTTACATGACTTAGGAGACTGATTATTGAATAACTTGTATAACTTTGGATTCTCTATCCATAGGCTTAAAAAGAAACAATGTTTGTGTTTTAGACCCCTCAGAATCACCTCCCTCAAATTTGGGCGAAACTGAATTTTAACACAAGATCGTCCCCTCTCAAAATATATCTAATGCCGCCAATCTGAGCCGATTGATCGAATTGGAGCGATTTTGTTCTGTATTGAGTGCAGAAAATGATTTTTAGTCTGGTAGTGGGAAGGGGGGAGAAAATCGACTAAAAAACCACTTTTTCGGCACTGTGAAGGGGCGAAATGAAGTTTAAAAGTTTAGACTCCTAAAAGGCACATCTATGGTCCTTACTAAATGTACATACCAAATTTCAAATTCCTAAGTGAATTCAGTGGGAAGATGGGGAGGAACAGTCCTTTTCCAAGGGTTCAGAAAAGGGGAAAGCCCTCATGTCTCCCCTCTTAATTGACCTAGGAAACTGATTTTTGGATATGTTGTACATCATCGAATTCTCTGTAAATTGGTTCAAGAAGAAACAATTTTGCGTTTTGAGCACCCTCAGCACTCCCTTATCGAAATTTAGACATCACTGAATTTTGATCCAAAGTCGCCCCCTCTCATAAAATGATCGTAATGGTCTTCTAGAACCCAAAAATTTATTTTGTTGATATTCACCCCTCATCTGTCATAGGTTGATACACTGTAATAGCCTGGTTTTTATTGACAATATGACACAGAAAGTCAGACTGAAAGAAGAATAAATTCCAGAGTTATCGATGGAAAATTTTGAAATAATTATTATTTCAACGTTTTATCAACAGATGAAGTTTTTTCTTTCAAAATTATAAAATATTAAACCTAATATTGTTCCAAGTATTATATAAAAAGAGGTTATCAAAACGTATGCCACACTGCAACCAAAACTTTGCTGAACTTAGTCCCTTCAATCAAATACATGTCTATTCCCTAAGCTGTCTACTGCTTACGTAGGTAGGCAACACTAAATGATCTGTCACACTTAATAATAAACGACCACTGTAACTCGAGATAGTCCAAAAAAGAATGTAATTTAGAAAAGATTCAATCATGTATGAAAACAATCTATTCATTAAAGAAAAAAAAGAAGGCAAAAAAAAAAACATAAAATGTGAAGAGCGAAAAAAAATTATGTGTTCGTTGGAAAAAAAAAATCTAAATAGCTTGATGCAATTGGACGCGTTTAAAAGGTTACTGTAAATTAATTCCTAAAGAAACAAATTAATTACCTTTAAAACTTTTTTCAAGCGAAATGAAACGAAATCGCACTGGTGTAACTTAATTACCATTATAAATCCGATACAGGGTAACGAAACACTAGCGACAAGGACACATGACTAATTAAAAACCTAATTTCCACCCCTAATCCGACTGCGAGTGCGGTTTGTTTTCTATAATTTTGTTACAAACTAAATGTGAAATAAAAGTACCTCCGTACAGGCTGCAAAAAAAAAAAAAAAAAAAAAAAAAAAAATCTGTGTCAACAATTTTTTTCTTCGGAAATATTGCGAGAGTTTTACTCAGACAAGGATAAAAATAACACCTACCTTGTACTTTACTCGTTTTCAACGGTATGATTTTTTTTTTCAACTCATATCACCTGCTGCATGACGGTTAAAAAAGAAAATATGAACGAATAACAATGCTATCGGAGTTAAGAAAGTTATGCAGAAAATTTTGCCAAGATTTCGAATACCACAGATTTTTGAAATGATGTTAGATAGGATTTCAGACTATTTTTCTGATTTTTAAGAAAATACATACATGTTACTCGTACAAGGACAAATATTTTATTTCAAAAATACCTCTTCCATATTACACGAAGTACATAGGACAAGAAGTTTGTAAAATTGCACGTTTACCAGTCTGTTCGTCTCTTCAATACAAATAAAGGCGCTCATATGTATTACCCACCAAAAATGTTAGTTTTGATATAAAATCAGCCAAAAAATTTGTGGACCTGTTCCTCCACCTCCACTCGAGTAACATGGTATACAGTCAAAATTAAATATTTTCTATTTTTGAGACAGGTGGTCCAAAAAGTTTGAAATTTTTACGCAGTCTACTTACAAAATAGTGTTGTACATGATTATATATGAAAATTTTCTCAATTTTTTTTTAAATATTTAAGGAAGTTTTGAGGGGAAGGGGGTTGAAAATTTTGAAAATGAAATGAAAAATTAGGCGGAATTCAAAGTGCACCACTCCTATGAGCAGTGGCGTAACTACGGTTAACTTCTGCAGCAGGAAGAGGAGGGGAAAATTTGCTGAAATATTTTTTAGAAAGTCAAAAATATATAGCTCGAGCAAAGTGAAGGCGAGAAGGGTATTCTCGGATAAGAATAGCAAAATATTAAAAAATTTTCACAAAACATACTTAAAACTTGGACATCCCTATAGAAATTTTAGTGCCAAAAAAATTTTTCCCACCGTACCTCACCTCTCAACATCTCCCCCCCCATTTTAAGTAGGACGGCAGTATCCACATCAATACCAAACAACAACATATAACGAGAAAGTTGTATTTGTGTCGATATAAAATCGTAAGGAAGTATCACCAAACTTTCGCAAAACAATTTTGGTGGCCAGAGGCACCCCCTTCCTCAATTTTGAGGCAATACCTAGGTTGGTGTTGTTGGCGTCGTTTTAGTATAAATCGAATCCTCTGTATACGATAATGAGGTCAAATAGTGAATTTTACTTCATCATTGTATTCAGAGGGTTCAAATCATGCGAAAAGGCCACCAACATCATCAACCTAGGTATTGCTCTGGGACCCAAAACGGATCCACAAAAGTTCAGTGCGACTTTCCTGCGATTATATATCGACACATATAGGCAAAAAACAAAATTTTAAAGCTCTTTTGTTGTAAATTATTGTTTGGTATTAATATGGAAGTTGTCATCCTACTAAAAATTGACGCTTCAATAAAATTGCAATTTTTTCTTCTGTTAAACTCCTTCGTTATAAATTGTTCTTTAGTATTAATATAGGAGATGCCGCCGTACTTAAAATTTTATCTTTTGAACAAAATTACAATTTTTTTTTTATGTTGAAAGTGGGTCAAAAAATCAGGAGAGGACCACTAATTCAGATACGTTGAATACGAATCCGGCATTTATTTTTCGTTCAAACCTCTTCTTTGCATTACGACTCTTTACCTCCCCATGCGCCCATGCCCACAATTCTGTTATGATGTTCCTCAGCCGAAATTTTAATAACGAAATCTGGTATAAAATTTTACGCTGAACAACTTTAGTTCTATTCATTTTTCAGCGTATTAGCTATTATTTCCGAGAAAATCGCATTTTTGAGCATTTTTTAAATTTTGAGGATGACCCAAACTTCAAAAAAAAATTCTAAAAATTATACTTATCAAAACGCATGTTTTGGCAAAAAATTTCTGTAACCCCTCTCCTCCACGGGTCAGCAGCTGCAGCAATTCGAAGTTTTCTTTTGTCAATTGCTCTCGCCTCCAAGGGTGGAAAATTTTAGAAAAGTTCATGTCGATAAACTCATCATCCCTCTAAACATTTGGATTAAAATTGAAACTTTCCCTCGAATACGCATTAATACAAGAATTTTTTCTAAAAAAATATGTTTTTTTCGATATTCCATTGGAGGGGAGCGAGAGGTAGGGTGGGGAAATATTTTGTACTTGAATTTTTTTTCAAAGATGGCTAAGAATGTTTTATGAAAATTTTTTAAATCTGATACCAAGGGCATTTTGCCATTCTTATCATGGAATACCCTTAGGGTCAAAGGTCAAAAACGAGTATTTCGACATGTTTCTGAGCTGTAAATGCTGAATTTTATTCTTTTTTCGCGTTTAAAAATAAATTTTTACATGAGAAAAATCGCTCGAAGGAATGGGGGTTTAATTAGAAACCCCGACACCCTCCTTCGTCCCGCATGTTCGCCTCCGCCTATGAGTATGGTAAAATTCGAAGGTTCCTTTTTTTTTTCATCATGATTTTAACTTAGATACTTGCAGTTGGCAACGTGTAAACGACATTTTTACGAAGTAGAAGCACATGGAGGAGTTTAGATGAAATGGAAAAATAACCGAATCATTGGAAAAAGAAACTAATTTAGAAGCTCTGGCGAATAAGAAAACCTAATCGATTCATCTTTTTGCACCTTCATAACAGTTCATAGTATACTGCGTTCGTGTACAATTCACTTCTACAGTCAGAAATCGAGAATGGTCAATTTTATCGAACGTTGCATAAAATTTTTATTTTTACCGAAATTTTAAGCTTTGAAGTTCAAAAACGCAGCAAAAAAGCTACGAAAAAGCGTTTTTATGAGTTAAAAATTTTTACCCTCAAAAAATATGTTACACTTGAAGGTATGACTAAATTTTTAAAAATTGTTCTAGCCACGCCCTTCACTATCTTTTTTAAATTTCCAAAATTTTCAACCCCCCTCCACAACCTTTCTAAATATTCAAAAAAAAATTGAAAAAATTTTCACATATACACCTACTTTGTAAGTATTTTGTGGAAAAATTTCAATGCTGAACACCCCACTCTCTTGGAGAAAGAAAATATTGAATTTTCAGCATACAAAGCCACGTTATTCGAGTGAGGGGAATTTTTTTAGGGGTAGTTTCACATAAAAAATAACATTTTCAGTGAGTTTGATCCCAACTGGTGACAAAACGGATTATCTTATCGTTGCACAGCCTTTCGATCGTTAAACATGAATTAAGCGTGTGGATAATTACTATGGAAGAATATTTAAATTTGAAACCCGACGTATTGAATTGTAACACCGAAGACCAAAATTTCAATTTATTTTACGAAAAAATTTCCACTTTTATTTTAATTTTTTTTTTTTCATTCATTATTCTTTTTGAAAAAAAATCATGCCCGAAGAAATGGTAGCTATAATTATTTCTTTAATAATGGAAAATTTCAACAGTGAAAAATTTCTCATGAAATATCCACACGGCCGTAAAAAAGTATAATTATACCAGATGGTAAGAAATACAATTTTATTCGAAAAACATTTCAAGGTGAAAAAATTTTTTTCAACATTATAGGTACCTAGCTACCTACGTATCTTTATTCTTAAATATTTTTTCAATTTTTTAAAATAGCGATACATATGGAAAAAAATTTAATATAATTTTTAAGACTTAAAAGCAAGATGGTAAAACATTGAACTTGAGCTTTTTTTCCATTTATGTGTGATATTTTTTTTACGATGCTTGCACGATGCACATGTTCGGTGAAAAATTCAATTTTAAAACAATCATACGTACTCGTAAACCAAAAATAGGAAAAACAATCTAGGTAAAAATTGTTCTATAATAAATTGATCGAGTGTAAGTGGAAAATACAAATTACATTTTGTTCATGAAACGTTATCATTTATCACACGACAAAACACATAGTAAGGTAAGTGGTATGAATGGAAATGTCAAAGCGTCGCGTCGCGTCGTATCGCAAATTATAAAACTTTGTATCGAAATTTTACGCTCAAAAGAAATAACAATACAAATTCAAATACACAAATGCATAGAAAACGTAGGTATTTCGTTTCGGTTTTCATTGCGCATTTGAAAATATAAGGTTACAAAAAACGAATTCAATCCGAAAATTAATTAATTGTGTGAAAATTCGCTTCAATTATAGAATTGAATTAGCTTACCTTATAATATGTTTATGAAGAGCCCGTGTAATTCCAGCTTCTTTTGTACCATGTGAAATTTCGCTCCTTCATGTTTTAAATCTTAGTTAGGTAGATTATTTTCATTCAGATAGGTAACCTATACCTAGTATATTTGTTGAATTTTTGAAATCTGAAAACGTATAAATACAATACACAGATTAAAAATATTCGACTTATATCAACGAAAGATGAAATATGTGTAATTTGTCGACATCGTTTTATGAAAATTTCTCTAGCGCCGTCGTGTATTATAAAATATGTATGGAAGCCGAGTAATTTGGAAAATTATTTTCAAATTCCTTACCAGATCCAGCAAAAGGTTGTTTTTTCATCGACAGATAACATACCACATTCCATGTCCCGGATATGTTTCAGGGACGAGTTGACGTTATATAAAAGTTCTTAGAATTTAATTTCAACAAGTACAATACGTATGAGCTCGACGAGTTTCAAAAGCTCGATATCAAATTATCTTATACATTTTTTTTTTTTATCATTAATTTATATTTCTTTTCGATAATTAGGCAGTGTAGCATGTACATATAATGTACCATCAGCATTGCGAGGGCAAGGGATATGCGTCTTTGAAGGTGGACTCAGGTGTAATTAGCCATGACGATGAGTATTCAAAGAGGACAACTCGTATGTCATTATATTTTACTTTGTTTATATTCGCCACAGGAAGTTTTCATAATTCAATTTATGCAATTTCGTTCGCAAGAAAAGATTTCATTCGATAAACGTTAGTTTTAGGTACACCTATGATCTACCCACAACAAAGTAATACCAAGTTCCCCATGAGAAAGCTTACATCATATGCTGATGAAGATGGCCTCAATAAAGCTCTCGAGAGATAGTACACGATGCACGAAATATTAGTTTTTATGGTCATTTTTTTCGGCCGAAAAATTCTGAAAAAACCTATGAAATGGTAAGCTTATTTTGTAATTAGTTACAACACTAATGTAGGTAGATAGGGAGGAAGAAAGTTAGGTAAATAAGCACTGGTAGAACTTACAAAAAAGCATAAAAAAATTCTTGAATGATTTAGCACTGATCAAAAGAAGTTGAACTGGTGCTTAAGATAAATCTAAAATAAAAATAAAAATAACTGGATATAATAAGGCTGAAAAGTCGAGACCTCCGAAAGGTACATTTAGGACCCCTACTAAGAGTACGTAACAAATTTCAACTTCCTAGCTCAATTTGGCGGGAGGGTAAGGAAGGAACAACCCTTTTTAAAGATCAAAAATTGGGGAAACTCTCATATCTTCCCTCAAAATTGACCTAGAAGATTTATTTTTAGATATGTTATGCAACTTTGGATTATTTATCGATTGGCTCAAAAAAAAAATTTTGCGTCTATGGCACCTCAGAACTCCCCCCACCCTTCAAATTTGGCCATATTTGAATTTTTACGCAAGGTCATCCCCACTCAATATGTATTTAATCCGCCGCTGAACTGAGTCGATTAACGAATTGGATCGATTTTGGTCAGTATCGAGAAGAGTAAATAATTTTAATATTCGAAAAAATAAAAATTAATATCTAACATGGGCAAAAATAGTTTTAATGGTTTTCTAGGACCATAAAACGGATTTTGTTGATATTCTCCCCCCCCTCATCCCCCGTAGGTTAATAGACCGTAATAGCTAGCTTTTCATTGACAATAGGACGTAGAAAATCAGGCTAAAAAGCGTCGCAATGCGTTGCTTTTTGAGCCAATTATGTAATAAAGAAAGGAGCATTCTGCGAGTTTTTTCTTGATCAGTGATAAGGGTACAAGTAAATATTGAAGCGAATAGATGAAACCCTCAAGAGGCACATTTAGGGTCCATCGTCCCTACAGACTAAATTTCAACCAGCTACTTCAATTTGAAGGGGAGATATGGTAAGAAGAAAACTCAAAAAATAAGAAAAACTACCCGAAGAACTACTATTTCGGGGCTATGAGAGTTTGAGGGGCGTGCAAAGCAGATGAAAAGTCAAACCCCCCATACGGCTCATGTAGGAATCCTTCTAAATATAGGTACATATGCGTGAAACAAAGTCAAGAAATATGAAAAACCAACCCCAAAACTACATTTTTTGGCTATCAGGGATTACAATGGGACAGAAAACCTGAAACCTCCAAAATCCACATTTAGCACTCATACTGTATGTACTCGTACATGCCAAATTTAAACCCACAACTCAATTTTGACGGTGGATATGCGCGAAACAGCTGTTTTTCAAGGTTAAAAAAAGATAACCCTTTATTGCTCCTTTCCTAATTGACTTGGGGGCGGATTTTTAGATAAGTTATATAATACGGTGGGCCGAATTTTGCTTTTTTAGGAAATCTGCAAATGGCGAGGGGTCACAACAGTTGCGAAATGACTTCAAAAGGATGCGATAAAAATTTCAGCCCCCCCCCCCAACTCAATTTTCCAAACTTGAAAAACTCGCTTATAGTTCGAAAATTTTCAAAAATTGAATTATTATGGATATTTGAACACAAAATGATCATTGTTCGGAAATTTTTTCCATCTCCTTTTTTTCAGTAGTTTTTAAATAATCTCACTTTTGGCGTTTTTTCACGATTTTCTAAAAAATCACGAAAGAAATTTTTTTGAAAAACGTCCCCCTGAAATGGATTTAGAACATCAATTTTAGATGATCAGACGCAAAATTTCAATTTTATCCATCAAAAGGCGATTTTTCAGGGGTGCTTAAAAAATGGAGTTTCCTTATTTTTTCAAAAATTTGTTCAGACTATTAAAATTTTATTTTTCAATAAGTTCTTAGTGAAATAGACCGAGTACACAAACCTTCATCTATTTAAAATCAGTTTTTCCCACTTTTTTCCTTTTTTGGGGTTCTCAATTGGTATTCGAGTATACGAAAATAGTATAAATGTTTCATAAAAAGAAAAAAAATGAAAAATTGCCTTGGAGAGTCTAAACTACATAAAATGTATCCCTTGTGATGACATTTTTTTCGAAAAATCATTCGCTCAATTTTTAACATTTTTTTTTAGATGCATAAAAAAATACTTTTTTTTTAGTCACCCTAAAAAGTTGCCCGTGTTCAAATATGTTTAATAATTCCGTTTGTAGAAAAAATTTCAAACAATTTTTCATTCGATATTTTGAAAATTTTTTAAAATTTACGAACTTGAAGTGAGTTTTGCAAGTTTGAAAATTGAGGGAGCTGAAATTTTTATCACATCCTTTTAAGGTTATTTTGCAACTATTGTAACCCTCTCGTTTGCAGGATTTCCAAAAAAAAAAAAAAAAAAAAAAAAAT
>FIZR01029133.1:0-17818 GCA_900060175.1 Ferrisia virgata
TTTTACTTCCCATGAAGGGACAAAGAAGGCTGCTCCACATCCAATATTAGATTTTGATCCATCTGTGAAATTTTGACTGTTATGGTGGTTGAGCTGTACATTATCGAAATCCTTAAAAATTTACAGGTATATTATTAAATGAGGGGGCTCAATGGATCTGAAAAATGGTTAAATATTTTATCTGTGATAATGGATGATCTACTCTTTTGGATATTTTTTTGATTAGAATCCATGTGATTTGTGCAATTCCAGTAATTATTAACAGGGCAGCAATACTACCCAACCAAATTGTCCAGATAAGATTTGGTCCCAATTTTCTTTTGTTCTGCTGAAAACAAAAAAAGAATATGTAAAGCAATTTTTCAACCTGGTACAAGAGTCGTAGCTCCCAATAGGTACATTTAGGACTCATACTAGACCTACATACCAAATTTCAACTTTCTACCTCAATCTGGAGGGGAATTGTGCGAGGAACAAACTCGAAAAATGAAAAAAAAAAAAAAAAAAAAGGCCACAAAACCCGAAAAAAAAAAAAAAAAAAAAAAAAAAAGGCCACAAAACCACATATCTGCGTTGTAAAGGTGCGCAATGAGTGTGAAAAGTTGAACCCTAAACAACAACCTCTGTGGCTCCTACCAAGTATACATACCAAATTTCAATTACCTAGCTCAATTTGGATAGGAGATGGGGATGGAAAAGCCTTTTCTCGAAGTCAAAAAGTGGGAAAATCCCTATATCTCCCTTCGTATTTAACCCAAGAGGCAGATTTTTTTGGGTATGATATACAACTTTAAATTCTCTATCGATTGGCTTAAAAAGGAACAATTTTTGCGATTTTGATTCCTTAGTACCCCCCCCCCCCAATTAAGACATAACTGAATTTTGATTCCTTAGTCCCCCCCCCCCCCAATTAAGACATAACTGAATTTTGACCCCAGTTGGTCCCCACTCATATATAAGTAAGCCATTGCCAAGCTGAGCCTATTGACCGAATTGGAGTGATTTTGGTCTGTATTCAGCAGAGTAAATGATTTTACCCTTGTGTGGGGGTGAAGGGAAAGGTGGACGGGGGTGGGGGTATAAAATAATATATATCTGAGATAGTAAAAAATGGCAGTAATGGTATTCTAAAACCCAAAAACAGATTTCGTTGAAATTCCTCCTTCACCCGCCATAGGTCGATAGACTGTAATAGCCTGGTTTTCATTGACAAATAGAAATCAGTCTTAAAAAATTTGAAAATTTTATGTTTCCACCAAAATGACATGTGTGGGATGTAGTATTGCCGGTTCAACGAAATTATTGATCTGGGTGAAGTGGTTCATGAAAGACGACGAATTAAATGCAAAGACGTTCTCGATTGAATAGAATGTTCTGAATTAAATAAGTCATCTCCGACTGAATATAACTTATTAAATATGCAACCCATTCTACACTAGATTAACAATAGTTGCACTACTTGTGTCAAGAAGGAGGTACTATGAAAACTGAACACACAGTATAAAAATTTCGAGCATTAAAAAATATAACACGTTTCATTCATTACATAGGCATCATTACACGAAACAAAAATTCAATTCTCGTCGTTGAAGAGAGGGAAAAAAAATCATCAAATTTGCCAACGACTGTAACGTCAAAATTCCTTATAATTACATCTTCCTAAGTCCTCGTAATGAAACTTTCTTCGTCGAGTAAAAAGAAAAAGAGGAGGGAAAAAAACCCTAGGTTATGTTTACAAAACAAGGTAGGTAGAGGTAGGTACTAGAGTTTTAAAGCGTATATTTACCGTAGACAGACACACTAACCCTAACGTCGTCGCCTTTAAGCTGATTTAACTCTGTAAACAACTCGCAATTACGTTAAAATTTTAATTATTATTCTCGAATAAATGGTTATTTTATTAATCGTACTCGAAGAAAGTGCGGCGAAATAACAAAATAAACATACGTAGTCGCCCAACGAGTGCTGGTAATAAGTTCTGAGAGAGAGGGGAAAAAAAAAGAAACCTCAACTTTGTGTAGAAATTATATAACAATAATAATATTGAAAATTTACATTGTTTTTTTTTTCATAGCGTCAATGTTTTGCACTTTTTTATTTGTCGCTCCTCTGTTCTTTATAATCAATTCGGATTTTAGATGAGTTTCGGCTCTGTATGGAAATTCTCATTTTTGAGTTGTACCTTTGGTTTAATATTCATCTGTGGTGAAGATAATATTTGCCCAAGAAAAGAGTTTGTTGCTTTTTTGTATTCTATGTCTAATTTAAAAAATTTTAAATTGAAAAAAGTTGAAATAAAAGTATAAAAAAAATCAACTAACTATAAATACTTAGAACTCCTTTCACGCAAAGAGTAAACATCAAAAGAATGTAAGTTTTTATATTTTAAATGAAATTGGTATCATTTTTTCTTCTTTTTTTCATTTAATATTTGTCACTTAGAAAATTTTCTTCTATATTTTTAGCGAAATTCAGAAATTTTTTTTACTCTTAAAGACAATTTTTTCACGCTGACACGCAAATGTCATTCTGTTTTTTAACTTTGGAATTTCATAGCTGCGTAAGTTTGATTTCTTAAGTAGTGAAACATGACTCTAAAAAAATAAGAGAATAATTTACATAAAATTTTTCATAATTATACAGCAATTCAAAATCATAAAGTTGATTTAAGGTCAAGGTTCACTGTTTTAACGAGTCAACTTCAAACATCTTTAAATTTACTCAACACTTTAACTTAAAATCATAAAATCAATCCTCCTGCAATAAGTCTACCAGTGTCATTCCAGGCCATAAAAATCTGCTCATTAATATTAATTTGATGACGTCATGCTATTGTCATTTTCCTCAAGATTTCAACTTGAAATCATAAAATCAATCCTTCATAAAAGAAGTCCACTGGTGTCACATCTCTAACTTTTTTCAACTTTTTAACTTGAAATAATAAAATCAATCATTCATAAAAAAGTCTACTGATGTCATTCCAGGCCATAGAAAATCTGTCCACTGATGTCAGGCCAATGATGACGCCACACTGTTGATGGTCCAATAATAACATCTTTAATTTTTCTCAACATTTCAACTTTTTTTTTTTTTTGAAATCGTTAAATCATTCTTTTCCAAAATAAGTCCACTGATGTCATTCTCAGTCACAAAAATCTATCCACTGATATCAATTTGATGGCGTGACACTGTTGACTGTCCAAGTGTCCACCAATAGCATCTCTAATTTTCTTCAACATTTCAACATAAAATCATAACATTTTTCTTTCATAAAATAAGTCCAATTTTGTCATTCGAGGCCATAAAAATCTGTCCATTGATATCAGTCCAATGATGACGTCACACTCTTGATGGTTCTCCAATAACATCTCTAATTTTTCTCAACATTTCAATATGAAATCGTAAAATGAGTCCACTGATGTCATTCCAGACCATAAAAATTTGTCTACTGATGTCAGTCCTATGATGATGTCACACTGTTGACAGTCCACTAATGTCATCTAATGTGCTGTTAAGTATCTTTCAATGATAGAATTAAAAAATACATAAACAGAAAAAAAGAAAGTAAAAAAATAAAAAATTTTAAAAGTGAAAGAAATGAAAAAATAAAAAACAAAAATTAAAAAATAAAAAAAAATTGGAAAAAATTTTTAATAATACTTAGCAGATACTTTACGTTTTTGATGTGACACTTTTTTACCTAAAACTTCTCCTGCGCTTAAATTTTTTTGGCAAAAATAGTAACCTATGGCCATTTGAAAGTTTGTACTTATGTGTTTATCAGCGTGGAATCGGCTTCACCCCCCCCCCAGGAGGGGCGTACCAAGCACAAATTTGAGGAAAATGAGATGATATCGAATGTGGTGTCGAAATTTAGGTATTCTAGTCTAAAAAATGAGACATTGGAATTTGGAATTGCCTTGCGTTTAATCTGCTGAGGGGGTGGGGGTCGTACTGAACTCAAAATTGAAAAAATTGGATATCGAGTTTTGTATCCAAATCTAGGTTTTCCGATCCGAACTATACCATTTTGGGTTGCATTGGAGTGTTGACCTTTTATGAGTTTGTACTGAAATCAGATTAGAAAAAGTCAGATAATGTTATCAAGTGTCCGAATTTGGGTGTCTTTTCGACCTCAAAAACCTGGACTTCAGCCCCAAACTTGATAGTATCCAACTTTCTTCTAATTTGATTTTAGTATCAACACCGAAATAGTATTCCTAACCAGATAGCTCTGTTTTCAACATGATTTTCGATGTTGACTAAATACACGCGTTTTTTTCATTCCGGCCCATTGTGCCCTGCTTCCCTTAAGAAAGAATTTACGTGTGAAATGGTCTATACTCAAGATCAGAAAAGCAAGAAATCCGCCAATATTTCCTCCCAATTGACCTAAAGGGCGGAAATTTGAATATATGACACTTATCGATAAGCTGAGAATCGAATAAATTTAGCGATTTTTGCCCCTCAGCAGCCCCTCTACCGTATCAAAATTAGACTTAAATTTGATTCAAGGCCAACCTCACTCATATATAAGCCTATTGGCCGAATTTGAACGATTTTAGTCAGTACTGAGCGAGGTAAATGATTTTAGTTCGGATGGGGAGGAGGCAGAATAAATATCTGATATCGCCAAAAATGGTGGCGACGGTCTTCAATGACCCCTAAACGGATTTTCTCGTTACGCTTTCTACCCTCATCTGCTGTAGGTCGATGGATGGTAATAGTCTGATGGTTTTTCATGGCAAGAAAATCAGGCTAAAAAGATTAATGAAAAATTATCCGTCAGAATACATGGGTCATTGAGCCATACTACATTCATCTGCATTTATATTCATTCACTTCACAATGAACTTATACGATTGTTCAAAAATTCCAAATACTATACCTAAAATATTACGCCGAATACACAGTTGAAATAATTAAATGAAATAATTCAATTCGTTTACGCGCATACGTTCGAATCGGCGGATACCGCCAAAGGCAAAATGTTAATCCTTTCGACTGAATATTGAAGAGATTGCGTTTTGAACGTGTGTAGATATATGTCACATCCCTTTCGGCGACGGTATTGAATCGGGGCAAAATATTCATGCGACCTTTTTTTATGGCCATACGTGTGATTAATCCTTTACACAGTTGAACAGTTGAATTTTTCAATTGACAAAATTTATAGTACGAATATACTTACGACTCGCCTCTCGTACTCGTACCATACGATGCGATGCGATGTTTGTAACGAAATACCCAACACACGAAACGCCCTGCTCCAGCAAGTCGCAGTATTTATCTTTCTGGGTGACTAGATTTCTGGAAAATAGAAAAAAAAAAAAATGAAAAAAATCTCGCCATTAAGTATTGGAATAATACAGCTTACAATGTGCTGTGTACGCTATACTGTGTATAATCGAGAGAGTATAGAGTGAAAATAAAAAGGACATCCTGAAAAACGGAGAGGAGTAAAAAAAAAAATGTCGGAAAAAAGGTTTCGTCGTCGTTGTCGTCGTCGTAGTCGTCGATGTGGACGACGACGTCGACGATGGCGATCGTATCGCGTCCCCTTGACTCTGCTGGTTTAACGTGTAATCGAGTGCGCGCTATAGAATGAGAGAGAAATAAAGAGAGAGAGAGTGAGAGAGTGAGGAAGCTACTCCTGTGGAAGGATTGTCGTCGTAGTCGTCGTCGGTCGGCGACCAACTTCGCTGGTTCGTTTTATTTATTATGCATAATTTCAAACAATTACAAAGGTTTTGAAAACAAGCTAAAAAGGGTTTATCGGTGCGAAAGGATTGTCGTCATCCCTTTTTAGCGTCGTCGGCATTTTTACAAAGCACCATCCGCGGCCATCGTGCAGCTTCTTTGGATGCTACAGCTACACAGGTGGCAACGTTTTACCTACTCAAACAATAAACATAACGTGGACGTGACGTTATTTGTTTTACCTTCTTGGACCCTTTTTGTGTGTTGGGTGCGTTATGTACGGGTACGTTATGTGTAGATGTGAAAATATACGTTTGTGTAGGTGTCCAGATGAGGTGGTGGTGGTGTCCTCTCGTGGATTTGAAGTTCCACGCGCATACATTATGCTCGCACGTAAGAATTTTTTATAACTTCCCATGAAGGGCCTTCACGTATCATGTCTTGCTAGTAATACAAAACGTCGAAGCTTTTATTAGTATATTATTCAACGAGGGAGATGAAATTGATTTATTTCACAAGCAAAGCGAAAGAAATGGTTCAAACTCGTTGAAAATAATTTATCTGCTGTGTTTTCTCCATAATTGCCAGGATTGTTACGCCCATTGTCGATTATCATGTTAGATGGGAAAATTTTCGGGGGACCTCGATTGATAATTTTGAATTTTGCCCACCTCCCATCGAAAGATATAGAGCCAAAAGGCCCGTGATAAAACATAGGTATCGAGCAGGGTCGCCACTTTCACATAACTGGGCAAAAGGCCAGTGGGGTAAGGGATCAGTGATTCACTCCTGAAGACGTTCAGCACCAAAGGTAAAGTACTTTTTTGGCACAGTCTCCAGCACCAAAGGTGAAGACTCAGCGAAAACCAGCCAGCTTAAACCCCAACCCGGGTTTTTCTCAGGGAATCTCGAGGTTCCGACTCTTCAACCAGCACAACTCCAGCTCCGAAGGCGAAGTTGGCGGCTGGTACCAGCGATTCCCAGCTCCTGCAGGGCGGAAACGCGATATTTTAATAGTAAGCCAACTATAACTACTCCGGTGTCGAGGCCAGCGTCTCTAGCCAGCTCAACTTCAGCTTCGAAGGCGAAGTTGGTGACGAGAAAACAACCTCAGCGATGGTGGCAGGCCCAACTACACTGCAGTTAAGACTCCAGCCCTGAAGACGAAGTCTGCGAAGTATACAGTAGGCTATTGAGGTGGTAGATAGTCAACCATGCCAGCGCAACTCTCCTGCACCAAAGGCAAAGACTCAGCGACACCGTTGACAACCCCAGCACAGGTTGTAGATCATTAGCCATACCAGCACAAATCTCCAGCACTGAAGGCAAAGATTCAGCGATACCACTCATGACACCAACACTAGTGGTAGATCGTCTATAGCACCAAAGGCGAAGACTAAGCGGTACCATCAACCATCCCAGCACACCATCACCGGCTACTTAGACCAGTTGGGAGCAGCATACCTATGCTGATAATCGGTTGGCCGATACGTAATCGTACCGAATTGAAATTCTTTTGGTCGATATTAAGCGGAATAGATGAGTTGAATGTTCGAGGAAAAAAATAAAAATAAATATCTGACATGGCTAAAAATCGTTTTAATGGTCGTCTAAGACCCCAAAACGGATATTATTAATATTCTTCCTTCATCCGATGTTGGTTGATAAATTGTAATAGCCTGGGTTTCATTGGCAATATGACTAGAAAGTCAGGGTAAAAAATGCAGTGTGCAGAGGCGAGGCTAAAGATAAATGACATGCAAGTTGGAAAAAGTTGACTCGGTGAGATAATCTAGGTATTACATGTCTGGGAGTTTCACAAGTCTGCTCATTCCCCACACGTGGTTAGTACACCTGGGCATGAACAAATGTGGAGAAAAAAATTCTCAACAAATTTTCCAAATTCTTTATGTTATCACTTTCTCAGTTCCAGCAGAAGTCCAAATTTCATCTGAATTGACATTAATTTTAAACTAGAGATGCTAGAATCGGATTCTTGTTTTAAAAAAATCAGAGAATGAAAAAATTTTAATTTTATAAAATTAGGAAACATCTAATAAAATTGGAAATTCGATATATCTAACGTGAAATTTTCATTATTTTGTTTCAGGTAAGTGTAAAATCACTTTGAATCGATGCATCAACAAATCTACAGTCAGAATGCCTGAAACACAACACAAGTACTCAGATAAAGGAAATCTCCGGCTTGGTAATAATTTTGAGGCAGCGATTTGTTGCTTATAGCAATTACAATCTTCATTCTCAAAATATCAGGCTTTATTGCCCAATAGGTATTATAAGTTGCGTACTTGTGCAATCATCCAGACCATCAAAATTTGATCAATTCGGATTTTGATGACTTGACACTTTTCCTCAAGATATTAAATACTTGATAAATGAACGCGGACAAATTAAATATATAAAAAATAAGAGCAGAACGGATAAGGTCAAACTAAATGTATTATGAAAAATGGTTAAAACAAAGCTTAAGGAATTCAATAAGAGCAGAAAGAATGACATGATTGGTCAAAGTTACAATACTATCAAAAGTATTTAATCAGTTAAGAGAACCCTAACGTTGGGCAAAAGCTGGACAGTTCATTCAACAGATGAGGGAGTTAAAGGCATTATAATCGTGATTCGATAAATCAAATAGCTACACAGTTTTTAAGGGAATTGTACAGCAAGGGAGGAGAAACTAACGTACCAGAGATTAATCTAACAAATGAGGAAGAAAAGCTGGAGTTTTTGGTGGAGAAAGTCGAACAAACAATCAAAAACTTAGAAAATAATAAAGCAACTGGTCGCAGCCAGATTACGAATGAATAAATTAAACATAGTGATAAATTACTGACTAGAAAACCAACAGAATTTTTTAACAACATACTAAATACGCAAACAATATCACCTGAATTCAATCTTTCCAATATTGCTACTGATTTACAAAAAAAGTGATGAGTAACATAAACAACCATAGACCAATAACATCAGGCATGAGACTGTCAAAAATGTTTTTGAATCTTATAGAATCTAGGATGCTTACACAACTTAATTGACAGTAATCTTGGAAACAAGCAGGTTCTAGAAAAAATTACTCAACTACTGACCATTTACAGTCTATAAACCATCTAATGCAGAAAAGTAACGAATACCAGTTTCACATCCAGCTAGCCTTGATTTACTACACAAAATCCTTCAATTCTCTTCGGCAAGGGCTTTTGCTCATTACCCTCTCTGAACAGGGGGCTCCTAAAATTCTAGTTAAAATAATTAAAAGAATGTATACGAGCCTTAAAGCCATGAGACTATTTCAATATGAACAGAGAAGTGAAACGAGGCAATCCCCTTTCATCACTGCTTTTTATACGTGCCCTGGAACAATTATTCAGAACATTGAACTGAAGTAATAGAGGAATATTGGTAAGTGGAAAGTGGTTGAGCAATTTGCGTTTCACAGGTGTTTTCATCACCACAGCAAACAATGTAAGGAAACTAACAGAGATGATTAACGAACTCGACAAATCAGGTAAACAAGCTGGACTTACTATCAACAGGAGGAAAACAAAGATTCTTATTAAAGATACAGAAACAGAAATAAGAATAAATAATGTAGCAATAGAGAAGGTAATGGGACTAGCTTATTTGGAATGAACAATAGCTTTTGAAAATGGAACAAAAAAGATATCAATTGAAGAATTACTTTAACACGGAAAAAATTTTGGTCCCTTTGATATATATTCAAAGCCGCATTTTCAATCTATCAAAAAAGTCAAATTTTCAACTCTTTCATAGTACTTACCCCCACATGTGGATCTTAAACTTTGTTTTTAACAAAAAAAACTTTCAGAAAATCCAAAATTCTTTGCAAAGATTAGTACTGAATATCAGATTAACACACAGAATAAGCATAAAATCCATCAAACAAAAATTGAAACATAACCTCACTTTATTACATGCTATCAAAAGAAACAAATGGAACTGGGTGGGTCACGTGGGGAGAATGAAAGATAACAGATGGACCTACAGATTAACATACTGGTACTTATCTTGTCAAGAAAGAAGGAAAGGAAGGCAAAAGGTTAAATGAGAAGACAACTTTTACAAATTTCTGAAGCACAAACAATATAATAGAATAATGTAAGAGAGGAACGAATGGCAGCGTTTGTGAGAAACCTTCGCCCAACTGTGGGTCTAGCTGGGTCAAAAGAAGACTTGCATATATTATGAATTACTTGCCATGAAAAATCGAAATATTAAAATTCCGCAAATAAAGGTATTTTGATTCTTCTCAGTATGGTCTTTTACGATTTCAAAACAAATTTCTTCGATACATATCTTCATCTGCCATGGTTTAATAAACCATAGTAGCCTGGTTTTCAATGACAATGTGACATAGAAAATCATACTAGAAATTGACCGGCCAAACTTAATTTTTTCTCAATGACTAGTCCTTGGGAGTATTTTTGCAATATGAAAATCGTGTCGGTTACTTTTGGGGTGCTACAAAGATTAAATTTCCGGCTAAACCTTATCTACACATTGTAAATAAACAACATGATGATTGATTTGTTATCTGTTGCTTTAGTATACAGAACTGGTGAATTTTTTTCAACTTGAACACGTAGCAGAGTCCATCGTATACGCTTTAATAAAAGCTTTTTGTTGCAATATAAACATTTTTCATCTGAAATAGCTCAGCAGTGCTAACATATCCACGTATGTTTTCGATATCTGCTACCTACCTTCCTTTACAAACGTGTATCTTTATTCCATGAAATAATTCACTCTTGTTTAAGTAGATAAAAGGGTACCTAGGCCTACCTAGCTAACTACTACCTACCCTTATGTCCTCCTATTGTTACGTGTTTCGTCTGTGTCTCGACGTTGCTATCGTTGTCGGCGATCCGATTTACACGTCTATATAGAATTTCTCCAGGTAAAATAAAGAAATGCGTATACGTATGTTGTATGTACCGAGGTAGAGATAGGCTATATGTAAACGAACATTGTAATATAGAAGCTATAACACCTTAACATTGCTTTATATGTCTAGATATCTAGTGCCTGCGTTGAAAAGATTTCCATTTTCTACATGCCTCGGGTAACAAAAACACTACCTATTTATGATATGTTTTAAGATATACGTGCGCTTCTTCGTTAAAAGAAAAAAAAAAAGAAAAAAATTGTGTATCATTTTTGAAAGTACATAATACGCTTGTAGATTGAGATGAATATACAGTATGATATTTTTTGTCTCACATCCATCGCATCGCAGCATTGTACATTGATGTGATTCGTTAAAATTCTATGCGAGTAGAAAAAAAAATGCCAAGAAAATAATACCTGTTGTGTTGTTTACATACTGTCAGAATTATTATGAGATTGGTAGGTGAGGTTGATTGCTAAAAAAAAGATAGGCACCTTGGTGAGGGCTATGTTTAAGCAGATTATCCATGAGTACGACCTGCGGAGGTTGTGGACTCAATTTTGAACTTTTGTAAGTGTCAGGAGTAATACTGTAACAAAGAACCCTTTTCTCTTGAAAAAATAATTCTCTATCCTTCTTCTTCTTGTCGTTGTCTCTGACTAGAGTTTGGCGATCATCATGGCTATCACCACCTTGTTGGCTGCGTTGTGGAACAATTCTGGGGGTGGGGGGAGGATATCTGAACCATCTTCTCAAATCCGCCTCCCATGACAGCTTTCTTCTTCCTGCACTTCTTTCACCTTTTGTTTCCCCTTAAAGTATATTCTGGAACGGACATGTCTGTGATATTGCAATTTGCGCGCTTTGATGAAGTTTAGTTTAGTAGTTCTCATTCTTTGGACATACATCTCAATACCTCCTCATTAGTAACTTTGTCTGTCCAGGGTATCTTCAAGAGGCAGTGGTTAGTGAACATTTCTAGCGCCTCTATGCGTTTCTCCAATTCGTGTGCGACAGTACCCAGCTTCCCATGCCGCATAGTGGCACAGGCATGATGCAGCACCAGACCAGTCTCACTTTTTGGCTCAAATCCAGTTCTTTCCTTGTGAGAATATTCCTCATGCTCGTGAATGCAGTCTCAGCTTTTTCTATTCTCGTTTTAATCTCTATGGATTGATCGGTTTCTTCATGGAACCATGTGCCCAGATGCAGGAATTTGTTAACTCATTGGATTTCTTTGTTAGCCATCTGTATACGATCGTTTTCGATTGACTGTGTATCCTTCCTTTTGTGCACTGTCATCGATTTTGTTTTTGTCGCGTTGATTTCCAATCTGTATTCTAGACTGACACCTGCCACCCACAGTAACATATTTCTTAGTCCACCCAGGCTGTCTGAGATTAGCACGGTGATGTCTGTGTAGCGAATATTTGAGATGCGTTTCACTCCAATTTCCACTCCATCCTCTCTCATTAGGGCCTTTTTGAAAATTGCTTCCGAGTATACGCTGAATAGTGCCGGGGATAGAAAGCACCCCTACCGCACTCCTTTCATTATTTCTATCTCCTCTTGTTGTTTCACCTTCGCACCTTACGACAGCTTTCCAATTCCAATATAAATGAGCGATGATTCTTCTTTCTTTATCATATTCAGGGTAGTTTGATCCCTTGAGGTCTCGAGGTATTAAACGTAGATTTGGGCAGCCTCCCACTTACCCTGAGTAACCCTTACCAAGGGTAGTTCATACTAAAAACATTTCACCTCAAGCGCCAGACAGTGGCGAATGGTTTCGATTTTTTTTTGTTCTTTGATTGTTGATGGTTTTCAAAATTTAATTCTCTCTTACTCCTCTCCAAATTCAAGCTTAGGGGCTAAAATTAGGTAGCTTACCAGCTTATTTAAAGACTTTCGATGAATATTGAAGCTAAAATAGCTTTTGAGAGGCAATTTATATCTAATTTTTGTTATTTGTGGGTGATTTTGAGGGCGCTGTAGCTACTTCTTAGTACAAACTGTGATGATGAATTTGATCATGATATGACCAAATTCAGATCTCATTTGGACATCATGGGCAGAGGTAAAATTCAAAATTTGTCGTATTTTTAAGTGGGATTTCAAAATATAGGTAATTTGGTTTCATGGTTCAGATATGACCTTAAGTTTCATAGGGATAATTATGGCGGGGAAGGGGGGGGGGGTTAAACTCAATTTTAACGATATTTTTATTTTCAAAATGGAGTATTAGAATACGGCTAAATTAACCTTGCAATTTTGAACTCTGATGGATTTACCTTTAAATTTTAAGGGGGGGGGACTCCAAAATTGAAGTTATTTTCATGCGGTGCATCAAAATGCGGGTAATTTGACCTGCCGATTTCGAATTTAGGATTAATTTTCTTTTAAATCTGAAAGGAACCGCGTTAGGGACACGGAGGGTGAGGAGCAAAATCCAAAATTGAGCATAGTTATATGTAAGATGTTAAAATACAAGTAAATGGGCTTTCCAAATCCGAATTCAATACTGATTTGACCTTAAATCCCAAAGGAACCGGTGGGGGGGCGGAGGTAATCTAAAATTGGCGACATTTTCAAGCGGGTTATCAAAATACTGGTACACTAACCTTCTGATTCCTAATTCAGTGCTGATTTACTTCTAAATCTCAAAGGAACCGCATTATGGTGGAGAGGGAGGAGTAGGGTAAAATCTAAAATTGACGATGTTTTCATGTGAGGTATTAAAGTACAGGTAAACTGGCTTTCTGTTTCCGAATTCAGTACTGATTTAATCTTAAATCTCATTGGAACCTTTGCAGGGGGTTGGGGTAAAATTGAAAATTAAACGATATTTTCATATGAAGTATCGGAATACAGCTAAATTTACCTTCCGATTCCGAATTCAGTACAGATTTGATCTTGTATCCCATAGGAGTCCTGTGTGTGGGGGGAGAGGGAAGCGGACACTTGAAATTGACGAAATACCGTGCTATTCAAATGAAAGCACATCGCTGAAATTTTTCTTAATTAATTGATTTTCATTTCAGTATTCTATTTTAAACTTGATAAGAACTTCTTGGTTTTTAGGGCTCTCAATTTTACCCAAAAAAAAAAAATTTTTGTCGGATTTTCAAAAAAAAAAAAAAAAAAATTGATTAGTCATATCTCAAGTAGGGGCTACAGCAATCCACATTCACAAAGCGTAACTCCAGAATATCATCAACCATGCCCAAAAAAAAACTAAACCAAACAAAAAATAGCTCCCAGTAAATCTTAGAGAAAATTCCTTCGGAATCTGTAAAAAAAAAAAAGAAGAAAAATCGCCGAAATAGGATGAAACTTTTCATTACGTTGGGTTGTACAATGTACAATGCTACGATGGTCGAGGCGAGACAAGTTTTTGGCATTATAAATTTATACAATACACACAGCACGTGGGATATTGCAGGTTGAAAATTTTGCGTATTTCGAGCTGATGAACCCCTTTTACCCTTTCGCTCCAATGAGCGGTGAAGAGCGAGAAACAGCTCACGAGATTGGTTTGTCACAAAATAGGTAGGTAGGTCTAGGTAGGTATTGGATAGACGACGACAACACACGCGTTGCTCGTCAGACCAGCCGCGGTTTTAATTTAAAATTCGACGGTATCTTGAAAAATATGTGTTTTCCATTTCGACCCGTTTCACTTTCTTTTTCAAAACCGCACCCGGTGGACAGTCGAGTTACTTTTTCTCTTAGCTCGAAGACTGCTCTCTTGTTTCTTTTTGACTTTAGTTTTTAGTCGAGTGAGTAGAGCTTGTTGTCGTATTCGCACATATAAAATACAGTACCTACGTATCTAAACCCTAGACCAAGTCAGGTATGTTTTCTTTGCGATATTTTTGGCCCGTTTTTTTTTCTCTCTCTCTCTCTTTCTTTATACCCTTTTTCTATTTTTCATCAGTTTTTGTGTTTTTGCACGCGCTGACACGATGCGGTTATAAGGTATATGTACATTTAAGTCGGGTCACGTACGTTATGAGTCCCTCAAGATGTTAACATCTTCTTCAATTGGTGACATGAAGAGAATCTCTTATACTGTTTTAACTTACCGGTGTACTCAGCGTGTCCTTGGTGTTCTCTTCGGGTTTTTTTCTTTTCTCACTGTCGAGTCGAACGGTTTGTTTTTAACGTGGTTTTCGTCTATTAAGGCGTTTTTTCTTTTACCACCTTTTTACTTCCTCCATACAAGTGCTGTTATTCACTTTACCACTTGTTTTTACCGTTGTAAGAGCTGGGCCATTTATGGAATGTTTTTTTTTTTTTTGTTGGCTGGTTCTTCTTGCGTGACCAGTTGTAAATGTTGACGATAGGAATTTTTCTCGACGAGTAGACCAAGCGAATATTTTGATACGTGAAGAGAACGTGTAAAAAAAAGTTATTAAATTTAGAGAAAGTGATTGGATGGGAGGGGGTAAGGGTCAGTAGTAGAAATATTGAGATTTTTAACCATAATGGGGGTAAATTCTGAGAAATAAGTCCTTATTTTTAATATAGAAGACTGAAACAGATGATGGAATGATTATGATATTCAATTTGCTCACCATTCAACGATAAGACGTCTTCTTTTCGTGTTGGAAATATGTTTGTGATGGAGATTCCCCTTCAATTCAACAGCTTTTGTCAAACAATACTCGTAAAAGGTTCAAATCAACTAATACTTACTTCGTAAAAAATCATACAAACAAATCACTTTAAGTATAAATTGCGATTATTTCTCGATGCTTATATCTGAAATCTGTCGAGACGATCCTCCACACACACACACACACACACACACAAAGAAATGAAGAAAATAAAGAAGTCTTCCGAAAGTCATGTCAAATAATGAAAAATATATACTAGATACATATGTACTAGGTACATAGACAAAAGGTTGAGGAGAGATTGAAACGAAAAATTACGCGTAATTTACTGTTGGTACGACGACGAACAAATAATTCAACGTCGAATTTCCAAACTACTATAAAAGTAAATTTATTTTCTCTAACGTAGTTTCGAACACACGTAAGTCATCTCTCTTAGATAAAGTAGCGGCGAAAGTTATGGCCAAGGGGTGCGCTTACGCCAAAGATTACCTACTCACGCTAATACAAATTTCACTTTCGAATAAGTTTGACGACTGATGAATGGTAAACAAGAAACATGGTCTTGTGACTTCTTGCTATAGCCTTGTTTGTGTGTTGGTTGTATATTTTGCAAGTTTACGTTTGTCCCGTCTTTCAGATAAAGCTGTGAATGGTTGGAGGAGTAATTTTTATTATTCTTGTATGTATAGTTAATCATTCTTGTTGTTTGTATGATTTAACTTGATTTTTTTTTTTTTTTTTTTTTTTTTTTGGAGAAAAAAGTCACAGCCGTCGTTAGGGTAGTCATTTTAGCTGGTAAATGGTTCAAATTCGATCTAAATTTTCACAGTGGGAGGAAATTTCGTTCATAGGTATAGTGAAGTACTTATGTATTTCGACATTCACTTGCCTCTCTTTCGGGGGCAAGGGGGGTGCAAAGTTTGGTTTTTCGGCAAATTACTACCCAAATAACGCTTTTACGAAAAAAAATGTTCTAATGAAAGTTGTAAAGAATTAAAAAACAAACATTTTTTCTCCTTTGACTTCTATCGCCAGAAGGTTGTGGGGAGGAGTTGAGGCGTTGAAAAAAAATAATTTTTGAAAATCTTCAATTGACACGAATAATTTTCAAAAATATGCTTAATTCACTTTTAGTAGCATTTTTGTTGCTGAGTAATTCCTACTGTTATGTAAATTGAGAAAAATGTCAAACTGTCCCATTTTCTTAAAGTGGGGGGGGGGGGTGGCGTTCGTTATGATAGAAAATTCGAAAAATTGATTCAGAAAAATATCGTAGAGCGTTACAAGACAAACATTTTCGTTTTTTTTTATTTTTTTACTTTTTTCCTTGAGTCAGGTATATATTTTAGTGAGCCAAAAATTGAATGAGTTTGAATTCAATTTCGATAACCATTCGAGTATTTGACACAAATTGAGCTTTTAAAGGGGAAGTTCAAAATCCAAAAATCGTCAAATTTTGGACACTGGTATAGATGTACGAAGTCTAAAATCTGCTGTTCTAGTTTAATGAGAGTTTTTGACTTTTAGACCCAAATTGAGCCCCAAAATGGGGCGTTAAAATTTCAAAATTATGTAAAATACCCGCAAATGGGTATCCGATTCGGTGTGTGGGTTTTCCATAGCGCTGTTTCAAGTTCTAGAAACTATTAAGGTCTGAGACGATTTTGGGACATTTTTTCAAAATTCGGCAAATTTTAGATTTCGAAGCTCCCCGTTACAAGACTAATTTGGATTCTACGTTCAAATAGTGATCAAAATCGAATCTCGCGGTCAGAAAAATTATACATTTCGAAAGGAATTTTCAAGTGACTACCTGAGGAAAAAAGTGAAAAAATGTAAATGTCTGTCTCCAATTTTTCGAAATTTTAGCATAACGGATTTATCCCCTGAGAAATGTGTAACTTTTTGAACGGCACCCCCCCCCCCCCCCCCCCCCCTACCCCCACAGTGGACGTTCTACTTACTTCATATAACTGTGGGAAATATTATGTAAGAAAAATGCTACTAAATGTAAATGAGATTTTCGAGAATTATCTATTCGTTTCCATTGGAGATTTTGAAGCTCCTCCCCACGACCCCCAATGGAAAGAAGTCAAAGGAGTGAAATGTTCGTTTTTTAAGGCTCTACGACTTTTGTTTGCACATTTTTTTCGTGAACGTTTTTTTTTGGGAAGTAATTGCCAAAAAACAAATTTTGCTCCTCCCCCCCCCCCACAGGAGTGGCAAAAATGCATGAATTTTAAGGAACTTCCATAATATTGAAATACTTACTTTACAGTTCCTATGCACAAAATTTCCATTTTCTGCGAATTTCGATTTGATTAAAAAAAACTGAAAAGCCTGCACCAGATGCAAAAGATTTATACGAATTTGGGTGTTTTTTTAAGCTCGATTTTCTATGCCCTACTGACAATTAAAATCAGGCTATTACGGTGTAACGTCCTGCAGCGGGTGAGAGAGGAATATCAACAAAATCCTTTTTGGGGTCCTAGAAGACCGTTACGACTTATTTTCGGTCATGCCAGAAATTCATTTTTATTCCCTTACCCCCCCCCCCCCCCCCCCCCCC
>FIZR01029134.1:0-28169 GCA_900060175.1 Ferrisia virgata
AAAAAATAGAAATCTGAAAGGCGGAAGACGTTCCTATTAAAATTAAGAGCTCATACGTGGAGAGAATTTTTTTGAGGTGTCTACCAACCAGTTTTTCAGGGTACCAAGTGAAAAAAAAATAATCGTTTTTTGACCCACTCTAATATATACTAATCAAATATAATGATAAAGAAATTTGAAAAATTTATCAAAAGAACTACTAAAAAAAGAGCAAAATAATATGAATAATTTTTTTTATTTATTATTCCAATTTACAACGAAAATTATTTTAAAAACGTATTTTGCTCATTTTCTAGTGTTTTTGGTGAATTTTTCGAGATTTCATCTTTACATTTGATAATTACCCAATCGTATTTTTACTTTCGAAAATAAATCAAAAATTAAAAAAAATTGGTTTGTTTTGCTTATTACTATTTTTTGGGGTTTTAGTCCAGTTTTTGTAACAAAGGATTGTAGATTTTGAATTTTTTGACGATCATCAGCCAGGACTTAAAAAGTAACAAACTCTGCGTCCTCAAGTTAGTACGAATTGATAGATCCTTTGATTTATTACATTTTGAATATAAATTATGCCCCCGGGATGAGGGGGGGGGGGTAACTAGAATGTGATCAAAAAATTACGCTGTAATTCAAACTTGGCGTGCTCAAATTGGTATAAATCGATATGTTACTTCAATTTTCTCATTTTTTTTTGAAATTTTACCTAAATTGGGGACCCTAGTGCCTCACCGGTTGTGTTGAAATTCCATTTTGAAAATTAATGCGTTTAAAAAAACATAAAACGGTATATTTGTAATGATTTTCTCAGATTTTTGAATAGTATAGCTGCTTCAAGTTTTCAAAATATTCTCCATCAATTTCGAATCTCTTTTCGGTTCTGCGCAAAACCGTGCAAACAGATTCATCTTCGGTTGAACCGATCTCGAAATATAAGTAAGCAAAAACCCCACGTGTACGAAAATTACAAAGTGCACCTTCCACCCCTCACCTCCCACCAGGGTGAGGTCTAAAACGTCTGTTATTTTTTTCAGTGAACCACCGTGAGGAATTCCTTCGTGTGTTGTAAACATCTCTATTAATTTTCGTTTTCAATTTTCAAATAGTTCTTAACTCGACAGCTCTAAATTCAAATATCTCTGGTTGTGGGTTGGGGTAGGGGGGGCGATAATGCTTCTTTTGACAGTCACAAACCCCTATTATGTTTTAACCTTTAACATAAACCCAATGAAAATTTTCATCCTGAAAATCCTTTCAGTTCGGTGATTTTCAACTTCTCCTCTCAATGAAAGAACTTAACCTCCAACACCAAATTTAAGTCCTAACCTTTCTGACCTCTTTCAAAACACTGGGCGTAAAAATCTTAGCAATCATAAACAACGCCCAGCATGAAAAAAAAAAACCTTAAAAAAAAGTTTTCTTTGGTCGAGTTTTTTTTTCAAATTAACCTATTTACATTTTGGGTCCACTTAATCTGCATATGGGCCAAAAATTCGTAATCAGCGTCTTAAATTACGTAGATATCGATACCCCACTCGATATAGTTGGAAATTTCCTTTTTTTTTCGTACTTTTTCAGCCCCTCCCCTCCCCACCCATTTAGGAGTTAAAATGTAAATATTTCAAATATAGTCGAGTTACATATCGATTTCTACTGTATCGAACTCGTAGATTACGATTCCGGTATTATTTTTTTCGACCAGAGCTTTTGAAACGGTGTAGCTCGACGTTCGTCCATTAAATGCTTTATTTATCGGTACGATACGAGTATTTTAACTGCAGTCGTGTCGATTGTATTGATTTTTTATTAAATTTTTCGGCATTTGGTCGTATTGCTCGTCACTCAGCAAGAAGTAATAATCGTTCGACCGATAAAGGGAATGAGTATACGCGTATTTTTGAAAAGGAAATGAATTCGTGTTTACAAAATGCAACGCGAATCCTCGACTCGAAGGTGTACTTGTATTTTCTAGCGAACATGTCTGTAGTAAGCTTAAGCTCACACTACAGTACACGGTCAAGTTGGCAAAATTGTATATATTTAAAATCTTTTAACCGTGAAAATAGCCAACGAACACGAAACCTGTGTGTAGGCGATTCGCATCTTTATAATATCGAAGTATGTTGTATAAAAATCGATATCTACCAGCGATGGAGTAAATTTGGAAAACGCAACTGGCGACATAACGGCGACATAAATAACTCATCGGACGGTATTATACCTATAAGAATGAGTAAATTTGTATCGTAAAAATTTTGATTGATCGTAGGTTCGAACTTATGATGTGTATTTAATATCTTAGACATAAACATGTGAATAATGTCTTAAGGATGCTGGTTGATTGATAATTTATCGTATAAAGCCGAACCGCGGAATGATAGCGGTTTGGATCTCTTCCTATGTTACCAAACAGATACATACAAGATCAACGTGCTCTTCAATTCGAAAGTATTATATTGATGTAATATCAGAGTGTTCGTGTGATGTTATGCTGTACCTTTGTCTGCGTATCTCTATCGAACTCGCACGAATGGTATTTTAACTGTATCTCTGGAGAGTGGCGACATATTCGTATACATTTTAGGTACCTACCTACCTACCTATTTATTTTTGTATTCGATTCCATTGGCTGTATGCGCTTCGTATATGTTATTAAATAATTATCGTAAAATAGGCTCCGATGTTTGCCTTTTAATTAACCGAAACAAGGCTATAATTCGAACATCGATCGGTTTGGTTTGGTTGTTGGAAATTTACGATTTTTAACGGACGCTCGTGTTGAGAAGATGGCATACGAGCCATAGTATTGGAAAATTTAACGCTCGTATATACGACCCTTTCGTTTTTTTTTTTTTTTTTTTTTTATTTTCTATTGTAATAATTTATCGCACGCCATCGCCACGAACGAACCAGTAAATTAATTAAAATTTTCACTATTTTACGTCTTTTTTTTTGTCGTCGCGTGGCATGTGTAAATAATTGGTCGATCGTGGTGGCCGCCGGATTAGTGATGCGGATTATGCGAGATGAGAAAAAATTTTCTTGGCCCGATCCTGCTCCCACGTATGTTGTACGTAAGTTATATTTACCAACGGGTTCGTCTATTTTCGCACCTATTTGACCTAATTTTTTATCATTTTACGAGCGTTCGGCTGCGAATTTTTTCGCCAGCAACGGTTGTATCGTAGCTTTTTTTTTACGTCTTTGATCTCTTGGTGATTTTCTTCTATTGGTGTGAATGTTTACGAGATTGATAATTGAATTGCATCATAGTATTGGATTTAGAGCAGGTTTTTTTTAGGTTTTGACCCGATCAAAATGCACGAAAAGCGCAAATTTCGTACTTAGGTGCTCTGTGAAGTATTTTAAGGCCCCTTTTTCGAAGGGCAGCGAGGTGCTAAGTTTGGTTTTTTGGCAATTTTTTCCCCATATAATTCATTTACTGAAAAAATATTGCAACAAAAGTTGTAGAGCATTAAAAAACGAACATTTTTACTTCTGTTAGTTTTTTCTCCAGCAAGTCGTAGGGAGGAGCTGGGGCGTTCAGAAAATAGTTATTTTCGAAAATCTGCAGTCGAAACGATTAATTCTCAAAAATCTGCTTAGTTCACTTTTAGTAGCATTTTTCTTGCATGGTACTTTCCACTGCCACGTGAAATTATAAAAATATTGGGCCATCCCCTTTTTTCGAAGGGGGTGGGGGGGATGGGGTTGGTGCGTTATGCTAAAAAATTCGAAAAATTGGTTCGTTCAAATGTTGTAGAGTGTTTAGAGGCAAACGTTTTCGGTTTTTTACTTTTTTCCTAGATAGTCATGGGACGAAGCTGTGGCGAAAATAAAAAAAGGTGACACCTGAAAATTCCTTTCCAAATGAATATTATTTTCCTGTGTGAGTCGGGTATAAATTCAAACGAGGCAAAACTGGAATGAGTGTACGACAGAGGTTTTTGTGGTCGCTGAATTCGATTTTGATAGCTATTTGAACGAACGTTGGATCCAAAACTGGCCTTCTGAACGAGAGAGGTTCCAAGACTTTGATATCAATTTATAACGTCCAAAAACCTGTTGCTTTTCTGGATGAATTGAGTGTTCCTAGCTTTTGTAAGCAAATTGTTTCAAAAAATGGGCTTTTAAAATTTCAAAATTTTACAAAACGCACACAAATGGGGACATTTGCTATATGAGGCGGCTCCAAGATAATTATTAGGCTTGGTAAATAGACACCAATGTCTAATATTTGGCAAATTTTTGAATATTGAGCCTCCTCTTTAGAAGCTCAATGTGGGCGTGGCGCTCGAATAGTTAACATAATCTAATTCTGGGACTACAAAAACCGTACGTTAGATTCATTCAATTTTTGGCCCACAAGAATTTATACCTGACTCGCATAAGCGAAAAAAAATGTTTCGATGAGAATTTTCACGGTGTCGTCTTTTTAGACTGATTTTCTGTTATATTTTTTAACAAAAAAAAAAAAAAAGGCTACTACGGTCTATCGACCACGGCGAATGAGGTGAAGGGCGATTATCAACAGAATCTGTTTTGTGATCTTAGAAGACCATTTGGACGATTTTTGGCCGTGTCCAATATCAATTTTTATATTTATTTCGTTTTTTTCTACGCGAAATTAAGAAATTATTTGCTCTGCTGGATGCTGGTCAAAATCGATCTAATTCAGAGAATAGGCTTAGATTGGTAGCGCATTTGATGTATGTGAGTGGAGATGACCTTGGGTCAAAATTCAGTCGTGACCAAATTTCGGGCAGGGGGTGCTGAGTGGTTGAAATGGAAAAAAATGTTGGTTGTTGAACTAATCAATCCCAACGTGTTCAAAAATCAACCTTCTAATTCGATTAGAAGAGGAGATATGAGGGATTTGCCCCTTTCTGACCTTGAAAAAGGGCCGTTCCTCCCCCTTCCATCCGCAAATTGAGTTAGAAAATCGTAATTTGAAATGTATCCTTGATGGAGACCATAGATGTGCCTTTTTGAGGTTTCGATTTTTCAGACAAATTGTTCTTCCTCACAGCTCCAAAAATGTAGTATTTTAGCAGGTTTTTCTTATTTTTTGAGTTTGTTTCTCGCGTAACTTCCCTTCAAATTGAGATAGGAAGCTAAAATTTGGCGTGTACATTTAGTAGAGCCCCAGATGTGCCGGGGCGGGGCAGGGTCTCGATTTTTTGGCCTATTGAAACCTCTCCTCCCCTTACCCTTTACCACTGATTGGGAAAAAAGCATCGCGAAGCGATCAATTCACATAATTATATCATACGAAAATCAGGCTAAAGAAATGCTTTTTCTTTCATTTTTGCCATAGCTCTGTCCCATGACCATCTGGGAAAAAAGTAAAAAAACAAAAATGTTTGTTTACTAACGCTCTACAATGTTCGTTTGAATTAACTTTTCGAATTTCTCATTATAACGGATTTAGCCGCCGGAGAAAGTTACATGTTTTTGAAGGGTACCTTCGAGTGGAGTTTTTTAAAAAATGAATTCTTTTGAACGCCACAGCTGCTCTCGACGACTTCCTAGAGAAAAAAGTCAAAGAAGTAAAAGAGTTTGTTTTCAAATGCTCTATAAATTTTGTTTTTACAGTTTTTTCATAAACGCGTTATTTAGGAACCTTGCACCCTCTTGCCACCTCAAAAAAGGTGACAACATATGCGTGGATTACATTTTTCACGGTACCTGTATACGAAATTTCTGCTTTTCGTGAATTTTGATCGGGTTTGGGCTATTTTTGAGCTAGAATAACCGTACTTACAAAGAAGAAAGGTAAAATAGAGGAGAGGAAAAAAAAAACACTCGCGTCGAATGTGTTAAACTGAAATGAGAGTTATTTTATGTTTATCGAATCTTTGGCTCGAGTATTTCGTCTCCCACGAGAGATGAAAAGTTTTCAATTGTTTACGCCTACTTTCGAAACACCTATCTATTTACCTACCTTTTTTTTTCGTTTGTCCATCTATTGTTGGATATTTATAATGGAAAATATTTCACGGTGGAATGAGGGGGTGGGGAGCCTTTTTTTCAAGGTTCGGATAATTTAATATTTTCTATAGCTCGAATTAACTACATATAAATATACGAGTACATGGTACTTGGAATGATGGTTGATGAAAAATATGTGCAGTGTATAAGTACGCGTATACGAACGAATATTATTCTATTTTTAATTCGATGGTCATGCGTGCGAAGATTACAATGACCCGTATAACGAGCTAGAATTTTTCTCGATATTTATCAATGGGCGAAGAATTTTTATCGAAATGTATTCTCGGTATGGTATTCGTAAATAGATTATAATATATTCGTCATTTATCCATCTCTTTTATGTCTCCGTACACTTTGCTGGTTTTATATTACTCATTATTACGAGTATTCTGCTCGACGTGGTAAACATGGTTACTTGGATGACGAGACGAGCTATGATAATGTACATATTATGAATGTGTGTGTGTGTGTGTGTGTAATGCGCACAATATGCAGTATATTGCATTTACGTTTTATCTGTGTGTGTTTTTATGCGGGTTAGATTATTGTGATATTATGTCTTCGATTGTCTTCGTAGATAATTTTACGTGGGTTTAGATAGCGAGGTATGAGTACTTGTATAGCTCAATTCGTGGTAATGTTCTCGATGAGCGTGCATATTATATTTTATTATGATAATAGCATTCATTTTGGTATCGAATTATGTATCTAGATATCTACACTATGTAAGGTGTCCTAAATATTATGGCCAGGAAAATTTGTAATTATATCATTTTGGTTTTTATTTTTTCGTTATGTGATTCCAATTTGAACCGGTTCTTCCAAGAATTATTTCATACCTTCCATTCACGAAATAATTTATTGGTGGGAGGGGGTTGGAGGTTAATTTGGTAGCGTATGTTTAAGCTTCTTCCCACATGGCATATCTAGGACCTTTACTTATCCGGGGCCACCACGTGTGCAGATGAGGGAATGGAATGGGGCGAAAAGCACAAACCACTAGCAACCTAATATGGTTCTTATTGAGTTTGCGTAACTAATTTCAACTTCGTAGCTCAGTTCAAAGGGGGAAATATTCGCGGAAACATTTCTTAAGGTGATAAAATTTGGGTAGTATTTTTGGATATCATTTTTACGATTTTAGAACCTCAACAGTAGGATGAGATGAATTTTGCTGCTAACTACCAGATAATAACACATATTTATAAAATCAACCCCAAAAAATTTTGTGAGATTTTTTGATCAATTTTCTGCATTTTTTATCCATCTTGGTCAAATTTTTACTTTGATTTTATAACTTTATATGATTTTCAACGATTTTTTTTTAGTAGTTTAGGTTAATTTTTGCCTTTTTTTTCAAAATATATTCAATATTTCTAATCAATTTTATGCATCTTTTTCCCTTGATCTAATTTTTAACCGTTGGTCGATGAATTTTAATGAATTTTTTCATATTTTAGGTCAATTTTTGACCACTTTTCAACGTTTTTTCGTGATTTTTGATCGATTTTCTGAACTGTTTTCATACATTTTGGTAAACTTTTGATTTTTGATTTATTTTTATTAAATTTATTCTTCAACACTTTTTTTAAAATTTTTACTCGTTTTTCAATCATTTTCAATAAATTTTTTCATATTTTAGGTAAATTTTTGCTCATTTTTCAACATTTTTTCGCGATTTTTTATGAATTTTTCGGTTTATTAGGTCAAATTTTGCCCATTTTTCAGTATTTTTTTCGTGATTTTTAATCGATTTTTCTGAACTTTGTACCGAAATCCCTCGCCCTTCCGTTCCAACATTTTTTCGTGATTTTTGATCAATTTTCTACACTTTATGTCCATCATGATCAAACTCTTTACTTTATTTTCGATGATTTTCTACAATATTTTTCGTATTTTAGGTCAATTTTCAACATTTTTTACGTGATTTTTACTAAATTTTCTGTAATTTTTTTTCATTTTAATCGAATTTTTACTCAACTTTCGATGATTTTCGGCGATATTTTTCATATTTCAGATCAATTTTCAGCCAATTTTCAACATTTTTTTTCGTGATTTTTAATCAATTTTCTATAATTTTTAACAATTTGATTGAATTTTTACGAAATTTTCGATAATTTTTCACAATTTTTCTCGTATACTTGGCAAATTTTCACCTACGTATTTTACAAAAATTTTTCGCTATTTTTGATCTTTTTTTTTCTATTATTTTCCATCATCTTCGATAATGTTTTGTGAATTTTTTCATATTGTAGGTCAATTTTTGCCCATTTTTCGACAGTTTTTTTTTCGTGATTGATGAATAGACTTAAAAAACTGATTGTTGAATACCGAGTATTAGAAACTGTGCTCCAAAAATTTCCTTCGCGGTTTTACAGAAAATCGTAAAAACAAAAACGATATCTGGCATTTTTTAAAACTCCCTGAAAAAAGGGGAAATGATGAAAATTTGCCGCGAATAATTTTGTGCATAACCGTTCAAATATGTGTGATAGTTTTAGTTTTTAATAAAATTTTCAACTCAGACTTTTTCCCTCCATTTTTTGAAAATTTTTGAATTGTCAATTTCCGAAGGAAGCAATATTTGGCTCACCCTACTCAACATTTGCTCCAACGAATTAAGACACGGCCAAAATTTTAGCCCAAGGTCATCCCCACTCATGTATATTTAATCCATTGTAAATCTAACTTTATAAATCAAATTTGAACGGGGGTTGAGTGTGTGATTTTTTTCGAAAAGGGAGGGAGGAAGGAAATCTAATGAAAATAATAAATATTTCAGGTGATCGAAATCAGTCGTAATGGTTTTCTAGGACCCCAAACATGGATTTTGTTAATATCCCCCCCCTTCCGACCAGGCCATCCGCCCTAGAACGGTAGTCCCTTGTTTAAAAATAAATAAATCGAATATTACAAGTTTTTTGGGGTGAAAAAGCAAACAAATTTCTTTTATTTATCATATCCTTAGAAATAATAATATTTTAAATTCTCACTTTATTGCCTTGAAAAAATTTAAAATAAATGATTTTTAAACAGTATTTTAGAGCTTTTAAAAAGCAATTAAAATCTCGAAAAGATTTTTTTTTGGCCTAATGTACTAGTCAAGTATGACACGTTAATACCAAAAAAAAATCTAAAAAATGAAAAAAATATTTTCATTGTCAATGAAAACCAACGAGGTCCGTTTTGGGGTCTTAGACGACCATCATGATAATTTTTGACCATGCTAGATGCGACCTGAGATCCGCAGATGACATCGCCATTGTGGCAGAAAACCTGGAAGATTTAAAAGGTCCGTCAGAGGAGCTAAATCAAAAAGGAAAGTTAGCAAGTCTCTGTATGACTTTTGAAAAAATAAAACTCCTAACAAATGCACGTCAAGAAGAAAACATAACAAGTTAGTAAAGATATCGTCTACTTAGGTCAAAAAATCAATGCAAAGGGCTTCAGCGAAGGAGGGGAAATACAAAGAAGAATAACGTTGGCGTGGGCGAAATTACAAAATGGAAAGATCCGTCTTAAAATTGAAACTTATGGGCACAAAATTAAATTGAAAGTTATCAAGGCCAAACTAAGAGAAAACAAAGACGTAGTTGAAATTATAAAACAAATAAAGTGGGGGGTGGGCCGGCCATTTTTTAAGAATGAATCAAGATAAATGGGCACAAAAAGTAACCTTTTGGCAAGTTTACGTGAATAGGAGTAAGGGAAGATAAAAGCTGAGGTGGGGAGATACCAAAAAATTACTCACACATGATCATTTTCATAGGATAGCAGCAGACAGAAGGGAATGGCAGCGGTTGGGGGAGGCCTATGCTCTCGTGTAGGGTCGAAGCGTTGTGCGGAGACATACGAACTTTAGTTTAGTCTAAATTATTAATATGTGAGTCAATTAATTAACGTGTCTTCCTGTGTAACTCTACAAATAGAGGTTTTATTATTATTATTATTGTTACTGTGCTTGATACTGAGCAAAATCGTTCCAATTTCGTCGATTGGCTCAGTTTGGCTATGGATTAGATGTATATAAGTGGGGATGACCTTGAGTCAAGATTCAGTTTTGTCCCATTTTAGGAGACAGGATGCTGAAGAGCCCAGAACACAAAAATTGTTCCTTTTTTGAGTCAATCGATAGAGAATCCAAAGTTGTATAACACATCCAAAAGTCAAGATATGAGGATTTCCCTATTTTTGACCTTGAAAAAGGACTTTTTCTAGCTTATCTTTCCACCAAAAATAAGCTAGAAAGTTGAAATTTGGTATGCGCATTCAGTAGGGGCCTATATGTGCATTTTGGAGATCCCGACTTTTCAGCTCCATTACATCCCATCGCAGCCCCAAAAATGTGGTTTTTTGGTCAGGTTTTCTCTAATTTTTTGAATTTTTTGAGTTTATTCCTCGCATAACTCTGCTTCAAATAGAGATAGGAAGCTGAAATTTGGTATGCACGTTTAGTAGGGACCTTAGATGTGCCTTTTAGGGGTCTCGATTTTCCCGCCTCATTTCACCTTTTTACAACCCCAAGGAAAAGTTTTTATCGTGTTCATTTGACGTAATTTCGTAACTTTTTTTCACCAGCTCCTCCAACTTATGAAAGAAAAAAAACTTAAAATTTCAACGCGCTAGGGTCAACTTTCAAACTATTTTCTGATCGTTAGGATTGTTTGGTCGAATTATAGATTGAAAGTAGTGAACAATGCGAGTGTAATTGTATGAAAAAAGCTACTTCTGATCCTATTAAATTTGATAGAATAATTCGCCATTTTTTTTCAGAGTTACCAGTGGCTACTTCGTTTACTATTAAATTAAGATCTGAACTCTTTTTGCCATATTAAAATAAACACGATTCTAGTACGAGTAAAATTCAATAATTTTAACAATAGCGATAGATTATCAAATAAGAATATACGGTGCGCATTAGTGGGCAACGGATCGCGAACGATGCGGTCCATTTGCTGGCAAGTTCAATCAAAACCACCGGCACGGCATCGGCATCAGCATCTGTAGTCGTACAATCGTCTCTTTTGTTTCGACGAATTTATAATATTACACTTATTTTACGTTCGACATACGACGGTACGACCTAGTTAATCGTTTGAACTAGAATCGTGCTCTGTACAATTGACGTGAATCTTTCTATTTATCGAAGATAGTAGGTTTGATGGCTGATGCTTGAGCTTCGTCACGTTATTCGAATCATTCGTAGATTAAAGTATTGTTGAAGTAAATTGAAATGTAATGTTTGCCAGAGTTTTTTGATAAATTTTTCTCCAGTTCGTAAAGAAAAGTAAGCACAAAGGACACGATGCGAAAGAGTAAAAAATAGGCTTTCGCAGGTCAAGTACTGTATACTATTAACGTACAAGTGTGTGTAGAGCGTTGAATAATAAATAGGGTGTAATACGCAGCTCGCAGTACCAATGCAGGATGACGATGGCAACGACGTTGGGCTATTTGATGGAGTTTTCCACCAGTATAACGCGTATTGTTCTCTCGTCTCTCGTTTTTTTTTTTTTTTTTTTTTTTTTTTTTCTGTCCAAAATTACTAACTTTTGCAGAAATTTTGGCTGGTTGACAAATTCTCTTTTGAATGGTGTAATTTTAGAGGATTTATAGGGGTTTCTCTAGGTACATTTTCTTTTTAACGTTATATTTCCATTTGATTGAACTTTGGAGAAGATTTAGTGACGACGAGAAGGATGGATTTTTCATTCAAGTGTGGAAAATCTTTAGGTAAATGGTCTCAAAGCAGATTGTTAGAAGGGTATTCTTTGATATAAGTATAGCGAGATGTCCTTGATCTCAGATTTTCAAAATTTTCACCAAAACATCATCGAATGCCCCCAAAAAATTTCAGGACAAAAAAATTTCCTCCACTCTACCCTTCCTCGCCCAGAATACCAAAAAAACGTGTTTTTTTTTGGAAAAAAATCTCTATTCACGCTTATTTGAGGAAAAATTATGATTTTAATCTAAATGTTTAGAGAGATGATGGGTCTTTCAGCATAAATTTTTACAAAACTATTCACCCCAAAGAGAGTAGAAGGGAGACGTTAACGAAAGAACGCTTTTAATTGCTGCAGCTACGGACGGGGGGGGGGGGGGTTACGTAGAATTTTTTTCATCAAAGTATGTGTTTTGATAACTTATAATTTTTAGACATTTTTTTCAATTTTTTCTTGAGATTTGGACCGTTTTTAAAAACTATAAAGTGCTCAAAAGTGCATTTTTCTCGGAAATAATGACGAATACACTAAAAATAAATAGAAGTAAAGGTGTTCAGCGTAAAATTTCGTATCAGATTTCGTCATTGAAATTTTGGCTAAGAAACATGATTACAGAATTGTGGATATGGGCGCATGGGGGGGGGGGTAAACGATGGAAATGCGAACGAGAGGTTTGAACGAAAAATAAATACCGTATTCGTATTCTGCGTGTTCGAAATAATCGAAAAACACTCCTCTTCTAATTTTTTGACCCGCTTTCAACATGAGAAAAAAATTGCAATTTTGTTCAAAAAAATACCAACTAACAATTTATAACGAAAGAGTTTTGAAATTTTGTATATTTACCATATGTGTCGATATAAAATCATAACAAAGTCTCATCAAACTTTCGTGGACCCATTTTGAGGCCCAGGGATACCATTTTCCCCAAATTTGGTGCAATTTCTAGGTTTAGTGAATTTGGTGACGTTCCCGCATAAATCGAACCTTCTGAATACGTTAATGATGTCAGATTCAATTTTCGACCTCGATTAATATCTTATTTTGGGAATTTTTACAGGTGTTAAAAATTTGGTGGTAACTCTGTCCTAAAACAAGGTATTAACTGGGGTCGAATTGTGAATCTGACTTCATTATCGCATTCAGAAGGTTCGATTTATGCGAAAACGTTACCAACATCACCAACCTAGGTATTGCACTATATGAGGGGGGGAGGTGATGCACCTGAGCCCCAATACGGGTCCGCAAAATTTCATTACAACTTTCCTACGATTCTATATCGACAAATATAGTAAGTACGCAAAATTTCAAAACTCTTTCGTTATAAATTGTTGCTTGCTATTAACATGGAAGTTGCTACCCTTAGAACTGACTTTTTTGAGTAAAATTACAATTTTTTCTCATGTTGAAAGTGGGTCAAAAAATTAGAACAGGAATGTTTTTCTACTAATTCGAACACACTGAATACGAATACGGTATTTATTTTTCGTTCAAACCTCTCGTTCTCATTTCCATCCTTTACCCCTCATACGCCCATGTCCACAATTCTGTAATCATGTTCTTTAGCCAAAATTTTCATGACGAAATCTGGTATGAAATTTTACGCTGAACAACTTTATTTCTCTTCATTTTTAGTGTATTAGCCATTATTTCTGAGAAAAATGCATTTTCAACATTTTTTTAGATTTTGAAAACAGCCCAAATTTCAAAAAGAATTGGAAAATATTTCTAAAAATTATAGTTATCAAAATACACAGTTCGGTGAAAAACATTCCATGTACATCCCCCTAGGGTCCGCAAATGCAGCAATTTAAAGTGTTCTTTTGCTAATGTCGCCCCTCCCCTTTGGGGTAAAAATTTTTGTAAAATTTCATGTTGAAAGACCCATCATCCCTCTAAACATTTGGATTAAAATCATATTTTTTCCTTAAATACGCGTGAATAAAGAATTTTTTTCTAAAAAAAAAACTTTTCTCGATATTCAGGGCGTGTCGGGGCGACGGTGATTTTTTTGACCCTAAAATTCTATTAGGGTCACACAATGATGTTTCGTGAAAATTGCGAAAATCTGAGGTCAAGAGCATTTTGCTATACTGATCGGGGAATACGCTTTCAGAATTCTCCCCATTTGGGTCTTAATGTATTCGAATACTTTGAGGCCAAAATTACCTTCATCGAATAATCGTATAATTCTCATTCATTTGCGTGTAATTCTACGCTGCTTTCGTGTATTAATCTGAAATACTGCGGTTGATAGGTATGCACATACCTAGACCTATCTACCTGCTTATCTGCGTCTATTGTGTATTCTTAACGATTATATTGAGATATTACGTTGGTCTACATTCATGTCTTCATCGTCACGTCGGAAATTTCGTACCAGCGAGTTCAAAATAGATAATAAATCTATCATCACGTAATAAGTGATTGTACCAGTACCTCTACGTATAGGCTACGTTTTACTTTTATTTGAAACTTGAAATGAAATACAGTAAATAATAAACTCAACGTTAGATTACTCGTTCGGTGAACGTTTTATCGTCGATATTAATAAAAGTACAGCAAAGCACGTGTAATTCAGCATACGCATAAAAAGCTTTGCAATCTTTCAACGTTGATTTATCGTGATCATCGGATATGTATGTACATGTACGTACCTTCACGTACGACTAATTACTATTAAAAATACTAATAATATATGTATCGTAATTATTCGAAATAATTATAACCCAATTATTTGAACGAAGCCTTCGAAAGTTTTTTTTTTTTATCTTGATGTACATGTAATGTAGTATTTAAGATAATTATGTTCCGATTTTGTTTTTCATTTGTGTCATATTATTCCCTTGCTGAGCTTCTCGTTCCATTTAGTATAGGATTTCCTATGTTTTTAGTACCATTTAGGGGTAAAATATTACGATAGATTAATCTATCATTGAGTAAAAAAAGGAGCAGATCAAAGAACAAAAAAAAAAAAAAAAAATTGCAAAGAATTTGAAATTTTGTCGTGTCTTATGGGAAATGAAATACGAGGTATTCAATTATGAGTCTATGCAAGGTGTTTCGTTTCGACATTATTTTCTTCATATTGCAAGTAGAGCAACTCCAGTTGGACGTAAGTGTAACGTTTTGCCTATTCTGATCGTTGCTGTGGGCAAAGATACACGGATCAGAAATTTTTTTCCGCCTAAAAATCCGACAAGGGAGCCTTCTCAACTGTCCAGTTCAGATTTGAATGAAACTTCGCCAGTTTGAAAGAGCATCAGAGATTCCAATGCCATAAATTTAAAATTGAAAAAAAAACGAATGTTTTGAATTTTTTAAAGTGAAATAATAAGAAATATACTTTTATTTATTATGGTCTAACAAATGATGAGATTTAATATTTTAGTTTCATTACATAGTAAAAATTTAAAATAATTGATTTTTTTCATTTTATTAACGTGGTTTTAGAACCCCCTAAAAAGTGAAAAAATTGCAAAAAGTTTGTTTTTTGCCCGAAGTGGTCTCTCCTTGACACCTTAGCACTAAAACAATTGACATATTTTTTTCTTTTTTTCATGCGAATTTTGAAATTTTAAACAAAAATGGGGTGGGTAAGGGTCAAGTTAGAGACCCGAAATTTTTACCATATTCGTTTGAGGTCAATTCAAGAATTTTTCAGCCTGGTTTTCGTGGCATATTACAATCATAAGAATTGAAAGAAACCATCGCTTCGCGATACTTTTTCCTATCAGCGTTACGAGTAGGAAAGGTTCACTGGGGCTAGAAAGTCGAAACCCCGAAAAGCCACATCAAGGATCCCTAAAGACGGAACACACCTAATTTCAACTTCCTAGCACAATTTGGATGGGAGTTATGCGAGGAATAATCTCGAAAAATCTACCAAAAAACCACATATTTAGGGCTGTGAGGGGGTGCAATGAGGCTAAAAAGTTGAGACACCCAAAAGGCACATCAAGGACCGCCACGAAATGTACATATCTACCTAATTTCACGTTCCTAGCTCCATTTGGAGGGGAGTTATGCGAGGAACAACTCAGCAAACTAAAAATGACAAAAACTTATAGAAAAATCAATTTTCGGGAGGTTCCTAGCTCAATTTAGATGAGAGTTATGTGAGAAACAAACTCAAAAAACGCAAAAAATGAAAAAAACTTATCGAAAAATCAGTTGGGGGGAGCTGTGAGGGGGTGGAATGCAGCTAATAAGTTTGAGCCCCCAAAAGGCACATCTAGGGCCCCACCTAAATGTACATACCAAATTTCAAGTTCTTAGCTCAATTTGGAGAGGAATTATATGAAAAAAAGCTCAAAAAATGAGGAAATCCTGTCTAAAAAACAATTTTTTGGGACTGTGAGGGGGTGTAATAAAGCTAAAAAGTCGAAACCACCAAAGGGCACGTCTAGGGCCCCAATTTAATCTACATAGCAAATTTCAAGTTCTTAGCTCAATTTGGAGGGGAGTTACGTGAGAAACAACACAAAAAACGCAAAAAATGAAAAAAAACTTATCGAAAAATCAGTTTGGGGGGAGGGGTGAAGGGGTGGAATGCAGCTAAAAAGTTTGAACCCCCAAAAGGCACATCTAGGGCCCCACCTAAATGTACATACCAGATTTTAAGTTCTTAGCTCATTTTGGAGAGGACTTATGGGAGGAACAGCTCAAAAACCTCAAAAAATCAAAAATACCTATCAAAAAACCAGTTTGGGGGGGGGGGGCTGTGAGGGGGTGTAATGCAGCTAAAAAGTCGGAACCGCCAAAAGGCACATGGAGGGCCCCAACTAAATGTATATACCAAATTAGAACTCCCTGGCTCAATTTGGTGGGGAGATAGTGAAGGAACAGTCCTTTTTCGAGGTCAAAAAGCGAAAAACGTCCATATCTCTTCTCCTGATTGACTTAGGAGGGTGACTTTTGGATATGTTGTACAACTTGATTCTCTATCAATTGGCTTGAAAATGGGGCAATTTTTTTGATCCAAGTTCGTCCCCACTCATTTATGTACCTAATTTACCGCCATACTGAGCCGATTGACCGAATTGGAGCGATTTTGGACGGTATCCAGCGGAGTAAATGATTTTAATGTTCGAGGGGAGAGGAGGGTGGGGGATAATTAAAAAAAATAAATATCCGATGTGGCTAAAAATCGTCTTAATGGTCTTCTAGGACCCCAAAACAAATTTTGTTGATATCCCATCCCCCCCCCCCTGCGCTCATCAGCCGCCGTTGGTGGATAGACTGTAATAGCCTGGCTTTCATCGAGACAATACGACATAGAAAATCAGACTAATAAACTTCAGTAGCTAAAAATTTGATTCCGGCGGTTTCTAAACGTACTTTTTCCATCTAGCGAAGTTTCGTTCAAGTCGAAACCGTACCACCGAGGAGAAGGTTCCTTTGTGAGACGTGTGTATTTTGGTACATTATCGACGACGACGGACGTAGCTAGAGGTACTCAGCGTGATAATGCATAAATCAGTCGGCGTTCATCGCCGAATCCTAATGGAGGCTACGAGTATTTAACGAGCAACAAATAAATCAAGAAAATATTTTTAAAAAACAGAATTACATTTATTATTGTTATTAATCTTCGATTTCGTCATCAGATCGTAAGTAGGTAGCTCTCATGGCTGAATTATTGTGTTACGATGTTCATCGATATATTTGTACATGTACCTACCTACCTACCTACCTACCTACCTACCTACGATTGCATCGTTTACGTAATTTTAGTCGAAAATCCTTCGAATTCGCAAATCGATGTGAATGTATTATCTTGGAAAAACGAGGTAGCAGACGATTACCTATGTCACGTGGTGCGTTACACGGTTGAGTAAACGTGTCCGGTGTTGCTTCTGTGCATTGGCTGAGAGAGAATAAAAATAATACGTGTTGTTGGAACCTTTGGGTGACGACTACGAAGACGACGATAATGATGATAATGATGATGATGACGATAATGATAATGACTGTGATGAGGGCAATTGGCAATACGAACGAGCCGTGTATCCGGTTCGCAGCTTATGCAGTTACCTAGCTCAATGTTAATGTTATGTAGTGCTCGTAAATTATTATCGCGTAATTTGTAGTACTTAAAGTTACCTATAGATCTGCAAAACGATTATAATCTCGGGCACGTACTAAGTACTCTACATATTCTAAATATATGTATATTATAGATCGTGAAATACTAATCATATCGTGTGTTTTTTTTTTTTGGTTATTTGTCTTACAGACGATCACTTGCGATTGCGAAGTAACGCCTTCCATGCAATTGAAAGCTTTTCGACAGAAAGGCGATAAAGTCGAAACGTCACATTACAGAGTGAACGTTACCAAACTTCGAGGAAGATTGAATATATTTTGTATTACGGAAAAATTACAAATCGAAGTGAAATTCGACGGATGGCCCGAGGTATGCGTTTGATTATGTTTTCTACAGGTAGCTCTACTGTGTACTGCTGTTTGGAAAAATTGGTCTTTTTTTTTCCTGTCTTTAATAAGCCAACGACGTGAAATTAATTAACGTACGGGCTATTTGTCGCGATAATTAAAGAACCGGTTGCTTAGTTCGAATTTACTTCGAGTAGTTCTCATTGAGAAGGTAAAGGCGATGCGGGGGCAAGGGATCGATGTATGAAGTACGCGTGCGTTTATCGTAGCAAAAATAATATAGACTTTGGAATTGCGTGAAATTTTTTCATTACCTGCTTCACGAGCAATAATAATAATAATGATTGAAATTTACTCGTATTGGCCACCACAAGTAATTATTGCGAGTATTATCGATGTCGGTAGATCACATAAGCATAAGGGTCCGGTTGGTTGAAAAAAGGGAGGGAGGATATATCAAGGACGACGTAGGCAGGTATAATTTATCGTGAATTTTCTTATTATAAATTTTACAAAAGTTTTGGCGGTGCAAGGTGATGTGAATCAGAATGTAATTGTAGGTTGCAATGTTATGTTATTGGACGATGCACGTAGTAGATGATAATTTTTTTTTTTTTTTTCTTTTCCGAAGCATTTGTACGTCGTCATTTTGTATTAATATAACGGTGACGATACTCGATACGGTAATGTAATTCGGCTGGCATAAGATTTACCTAATTTTGGAAACCGGTTTGATTTTTTGTTTTATATTTTATTCGTATACGAAACGAAGAAGAATTTTGGGTTGAATTTTTGGCATTAGATTTGAATTTTTTTTAGAAGCGATTTTAGCATTTTCAAAAATATGTATCGATTATAAGTCGAGTGTTAACGTTGGTAATAGCATTGAACCGGTTCCAACGTACAAATATTACGCAGATGACGAACGTGTCGGAAATACACCAATTACTAATTGGTCACGGGAGACTATTAAATAGAGAAATTATTTCGCTTTGAAAACGAATGAAGAAAATAAACGAAAGTATTGCTACTCGGAATTTTAGCTTTAATTATAGAAATAGTGTTACGTTTCAGAATTTTCCAACCGATAGAAATTAATTTTATTTTGGCGTGTTTGAACTTGCGTAGAAGGCAGTGCGATCTACGATAATTCCAACGGTATTTGTGTATTATCAATGGTCACTGGTAATAGGAGGTATAGTGAGAAATTTATTTATTGCTGAATGGAATCATTGTACATATTTGAGCTCAAAATGATCATTGTTGGAAAATTTTTACCATTTCTTTTTTTTTTCAGTGGTTTTTAAAAAATGTCACCTTTTGCGGTTTTTTTTTTATGATTTTCTGAAAAACCATTGAGGAAATTTTTTCTTGAGAAACATTCGCCTCAAATAGATTTAGGACATAAATTTTAGACGATTAAGCGCAAAATTTCATGAAGAATGTTTTTTTCATGTTTTTTCAAGAATTTCTTTACATCATTTTGAATATTTTTTTTAGTCAATTCGTATAGTAAAATGGGCGGAATACATTTACATTCGTCCATTTAAGATCTGTTTTCCGCCCTTCTGTCCATTTCACGCGGGTTCTCACTTGGTAGTTCAGCGAACAAAAATATTGTAAGTATAATAGGTAAAAAAAAATGAAAAATTGACGTTGAGAGTCTGAAATAGGTAAAATGTCTCCCGTGTGATGAAATTTTTTTTCGAAAAATTATTTCCTCAATTTTTAGCAAAGGATACAGCCGGATAAGGGGTGATTTTGGCCCCGGAGCCGATTTTAAATCTAATGCTCCTCAACAGTGTATCTTGATGTAAAAAAATTATGGAAAAGATTTTGACCACACCCCCCCCCCCCATCCCTCCTCTCCTTCCTTTCGGAGTTATGGTCATTTTATTGCATTTTTTGAAAAATCTGCTAGAATAACAATATTCTATATCTTGTTGTTTGCAAAATTAAAATTTTTTCGACAATTTGTTTCCATACAAGTACGCTATCTGGGGGTGGTGGATCAAAAATTGGGGCTGGGGCCAAAATCACCTTTTTCCTGGCTATACCTTTTATTTTAAGATACGCAAAAAAAGAAATTTTTTGAGTGACCCTGAAAAATTGTTTGTTGAAGATGAAATTGAAATATTGTGCTTAATCATGTAAAATTGATGTCCTAAATCAATTTCTAGAGGGGAGGAGGGAAGTTATCAAAAAAAATTTCCTTCTTAATTTTTTAAAAAATTGTGAAAAAATACAAAAAGTGACATTTGAAAAAGAGAAAAAATAACTCAAAAAATAAAAATGGCAAAAATTTTCTTAACAATTTTTAATTCGATTTTTTTCAAAATTTTCGAACTTTAAGTGAGTTTTGCAAGTTTAAAGAATTGACTTAGAGTGCTGAAATTTTTACCCTATCTTTTTGAGGTCATTTCGCAACTTTTGTGACCCCGCCGTTTACAAATTTTCAAGAAAAGCAAAATTCAGCCCAGCTTAGTAAATACCCATCAGCGCTGCGCTGTTAATCGATGTGATAGATGGACCTCATTATATGACCATTGGTTTCACCAGCAGCAAGTGGCAAATCTCTGGTTACCGATAGCGCACCTTCAGTTACTGATGGTGCGCCCATAGCTACTAGTGGCATATCTCTAATTTCTGATGGTGCTCCTGAGGTTAGCACTGGCATATTGCTAGTTACCGATGGCATTTATCTGATCTGGTTACCGGATATGCATCTCTGGTTACTGGTGATACATTTCTGATTACCAGTGACATATCTCTGGTCTGCTTATCAGTGGTTGGTTTTTGTTACAAAACAATAAAAAAAATGTTGAGGAGCGATTTAACTGGAGGGGAGGGGGAGGAAACAGGCCAGCTCAAGATACCGGAAAATTCAATCTGAGTCTTTGGAGTAAATTCCAGAGTTGTTTTTTTTATCCTTTAGCATTGTTGCTAGTGATGTCCAAGTTACCAAAATCTGACTCTGAAGTACTCATTCCATTTGAGCTAAAAGAGGAACTGAAGTTTTGCTGCTCAGACTAACACACTTGCAAATTCCTTATTCATTGATTCATTCTTACAATCATTTATGCCGCCAGTGACCTGGAAGAATTCTAGGTAGTCCAAGCATGCAAACTTGAGTTAGTAGTGACATATCTTCAGTTACATGGAGTGTATCTCTGATTATTGGCTATGTACCTTTGGCTACCTGTATCGTATCATTGCTTCTTTGATTGCTGGTGGTATATCTGAGATTGCCAATGATATACTACTAGTTACCAGTGGTGTTATCAAGGGAATAAGACTGATTACAAATGACTTATTTCTGATTATTGGTGACGTAACTCTGGTTACGAGTGTCATATCGTTGCCTCTCGAATTACTAGTGGTGTATCTCGGATTGCCAATGATGTACTACTAGTTACCAGGAGCATTATCAAGGGAATAAGACTGATTGCCAATGATGCACCTCTGGTTACCAGTGACTTATTTCTGATTATTGGTGACATAGCTTTGGTTACCAATGACATATCTCCAGTTGCCAATGATGTACTACTAGTTACCAGTGGAATTACTAAGGACACGTCTCTCATTACTGATAATGAATCTCTGGTTACCAGTGACATATCTCCAGTTACTAGTGGCAAAGCTCTGATTACTGGAAAAGTATCTCTGGTTACCAATGGCATATCTGTTATAGCTGATGATGTATCTCTAGTTACTAGTGACATGGCCAAAGGCGTATCTCTAATTACTGATGATGTACCTCTAGTTACTACTTACACGTTTCCGGTTGCCAGTGGTATATCTCTGAATACCTATTGGTGACACATCACTGGTTACCAATGGCACATCTCTGATTGTCAATGATGTATTTCTAGTTATATTACTGGTGATGTACCGGCATATCTCCGGTTACTAGATGCATATCTCTGATTACTGGCGACAAACTCTGTTTATCAATGAAGTATCTCTGATTGTCAATGATGTACCTCGAGTTACCAGTGGCATTATCAAGGGCATATCTCTAATTAATGGTGGTATATCTTTGGTCACCAGTGGAATATCTCTGATTACTGGAGATGTACCCCCATTTACCAATGTCATATCTCTAATTGTCGATGACGTACTTTTAACTACTACTGGCATTACCAAGGGCATATCTCTGATTACAGGCGACGAACTTTGGTTACCTATGACGTATCTCTGATTGCTGATGATAGGTTCTAATTACCAGTGGCATTACTAAGGGCGTATCTCTGATTACTGAGAGTGTACCTCTGGTTATTGATAACATACTACTGATTATCTGTGGTAGAAAATTGCATACGGTGTTTAGAGTTCAAACCAGCCACATTGAGTTTGAGAAAATTACTCATATCTGTCCTAAATTTATCGCAAATTTAAAACTAAAACTCTGAAAATCCTTAATTTTTTTTCCATAAAATTGAAAAAAAAATGCATTGTTATTGATTACCAACTCATATTTTTTCAAAATTTAGCGGGCACACTTACTTCTCTATTTCTTTTATTTTCAAAGGGTCGAGACCCTAAAAAACTAAGATTTTTATACGCTATACACTTCACAAAAAAATTGTATGCCTCGCACCACCGATTACAAAAATTTTTCACCCCCTCCATGATACATTCCTAGCTACGCTACCCCGCATTGTTTCCACTCCTCCTGTCCCCCTCTCACCAGAAATACCGTCAAGTTACATCGCTGGTGATAAAGATTTCTGAGTTATTGTCTGCAAACAAAATGTGTTTCAACATTTGTGTATATTTCTGGTTCTTTGACCGTACTGACCCCAAATTATTATCGTCAAAAAGAAAATAAACTCTATAAAAGTAATTTTGGTGGCCTATAATTAGGATTTGGAATAGTTTGAACTTGTAAATTTTCTCTCTTATTTCATTTTCAATGAAGGAAGTAGTACCCATACTTATTCTTCTTTTAAATGATCTGAAACTGAAGTTTGAAGATCATTTCGACCCATGTGATGTACTAGGTGTTCAAAGTATCAGCTCGTAGCTCTATTTTCAGTATATTACGGATAATAAAATAACATTCGAACCTACTCCTGCACATGAAATTGTATTTTTTTTTGTACATACGTATACTTAGCCAAACTACCCACGTTAATCCAAGACATTCTCATTTTACAGATAAAAATTTTACTAGCCCAAGTAGGCAGCTTGAAAAACAACAATTTGGACGAGCAATCGTTGCAAGAAGTAATTATCGACATCGTTACATCTGCTCTACGTAATACGTGTGTGAATTATAATTTGAGTCAGTATCACGGATGCCCCAGACTAATTCGAAAGCCACCAGCGCCGGCCCAATATCTACCACTTCATTACGATAGCATGGTGAGTATTCTTTATGCAATACCACTAGTAGTCGATACGACGATTCGTGATTGCCTTACCTATACGTACAAGTACAAATAAAATAGAACAATAGCGAAAAGATGGGAGAGGAAGGGCTAGTATAACGTCGTGTTACACGATTTTATTCATCTCGCGCCCAATTTTTCGCAGACCGTTTAAGTGACGTCAGAGAATTTACCGCGTGTTCTAAATTTAGACGATACGACGAGTTGTACGAATGGAAAGAGAACTATGAAAATAACGAATTATTTTTCTCAAATGCTAAATTCGCCCTTAATGGACCGTTGAAAAAAATTCTCTTTACCATCATCAAGTCCTTTACGAGACGATTTCTTTTCTTTTTTTTTCTTTTTTTTCGCAATTTTTTCAACATATTTATGTGTCTACTTGCTTATGAATGGTCTAATTTTTACTCGTCACTTTGTATGTGTTTCAGCTAATGAATTCGAATCCTAATTTAAGTAGAACTGGCGGCGGTGGAAAATTAACCGTGAAGGTTGTTAAAGCGTCGGGATTGTCTGTTGATGGAAGTGAGTTGTATATTTTGCGAAGATCAGCTGTTTTTTTTCTTTTTTTTTACACATATTAGATTTTAAGTAACTGTAGAAGTAGGTAGCCTATTGAAATTACTTTGACTGCCTACGAGTTTGTTTTGGTCGTTAATCTTCAGCTGCTGGTGCTTAGTGATACTCCTTCATTTATTGAATAGTTGAAATCTTTGAGAATTATGTATCATTAATAATAATTACATGAGCGATAACTTCATCCCAGTCCGTTTCAATATTTAGTACCCCGACTTGTGGCGCTGTATTATTTTACACGTGGACTTAATTGAGGAGCAATGGCTGAGAACCTTTTGAAATCAGCTCTCATTTGAGTTACATAAAATACCTAATTTTCAGAAAATATTTCAAGTTTATGGTTGTGGGATAGTGATTTAATTTTTCGAAGCACCTTATGGCCGCCTTTCCATCGAGCCTAATAATTTTTGTGGCTTATTTGGGCCTCCGGAATACTATCGCTGAGATTTTCCTCGATACAGGATTTCATTTGAGGGAAAAAGATATTGACCATGCTGGAGTAGGATGTATGTAAATGTCTGTTTTGATCAAAAAATGAATCTGCACGGCGTCGTACAACTGTCCCCTGTGACCTTTACTTGTTCTCTCAGATGAAATCCTACCTTAAAAAAAATCATTGCATAGCGGTGCATTTTCCACCTGATTTTCGTGAAATGTTATAATTATGAGAATTGAAAAAAATCGCGAAATCCTCTCAGTGACGGGGGGGGGGGGATGCAACAGGGCTAAAAAGTCGGCACTATCTAAAGGCACATCTAGAACTGATGCTAAATTTACATACCAAATGTCAACTTTCTAGTCCCATTTGGAGGAGAGATATGTGTGGGAGAAACTCACAAAAATAAAAAAAACCTATGAAAAAACAGCTTCTTAGGGGTGATAAGAGAGGGGTGCAATGAGGATGAAAAGTGGAAACACCGAAGAGGCGAATTTAGGACCTATACTAAATCTGTATAGCAAATTTTAACTTCCAATGCTGAATTTTGAACGACGCTATGCGAGAAGCAAACTCAAAATATAAGAAAACCTAACAAAAAAAAACTATATTTTGGGGGGTCGTGAGGGGGTGCAGTAAGGTTGAAAAGTGGAGACGTCTAAAAGGCACATCTAAGCCACCTACTGAATCCACACACTACATTTCAACTTTCTAGCTCAATTTGGAAAGAAATAGACCTAAGAAAACCCTCCCAAAAAACCGCACTTTTGGGCTCTAAGGAGCCGAAATGGATCTGAAAAGTGGAAACCTCCAAAATATATATTTATAACCCCTATCAAGTCTGCATACCAAATTTCAAATCCGTAGCTCAATTTGGTGGCGTGATAGCGGGGGAGGAACAGCCCTTTTTCAAAGTCGAGAAGGGAGAAAACCCTCATATCTCCCCTCCTAAGTGACCTAGAAGGCTGATTTTTGGATATGGTATACAACTTAAGATTCTCTATCAATTGGCTCGAAAAGGAACAATTTAAAAAATTTTAGTCCCTCAGCACCTCCTCCCCTAAATTTTGCCCCATCCGAATTTTTACCCGAGGTCATCCTCATTGCTGAATATCAAATGGCACGCCAATCGAAGCTTATTCCTCAAATTCGATCGATTTTGGTCTGTATCGAGGTAAGCAAAAATTTTTAAACTTCGAGAGAAAAAAATGAATTGGTTTTCATTGCTAATATGATATAGAAAATCAGTCTAAAAACTGATACGACCTGTACAAACGAGCAATAGGTCAAAATGATTCAAATGAACCGATTTCTTGGACCTCAATTAAATTAGGGGGTTGATTTTTGAACATGTTACATTTCTTTCGATTGTACATTGATTGGTGGAAAAATTCCTTCGCTTTTCGATTTTTCACCCAGTCTTTCTCCTACCCCTACATATGGACCTTCGCCAATTTAGACCATAACATTCAGTTTTCATAGATCTATAATACAAGTAAACACGAATCCAACGCACTCACTCGAAGTACAATTTTTCCACATAGTTGGACGCTGTAGAGTTATCTAAAAGAATTACAAATGAGTAAGTTGAAAATTTCGATCCAATCGTAGATTTTTGTGGCGAGCGGGGTAGACAAAAATTTATCCTACAAATTTTATCATATACATATTTTACCTATTTTCATTTTTGAAGGGGCAACATTAGTTTCAATTCTAAAAGCTCCTTGAAATCATCATGATAGGCAAATTTTGTATATAACCAAAAATGCTGCAAAATTTACCTGCTAAAAGGTTCACTATTCAAAATCACAATCTGGGCAGTTTTTTCGTTTTAAAAATTTTACAACGCTCCATTTACCTCATATAAAATTTTGGGAGCAAAAAATTCACTCAAATCGTAGTTTTGAATGGCAGACCTGGCAGTAGACTACATTTGCGACATTTTTGGTCTTGTACAAAATTTGCCTACCTTAATTATTTCAAGGAGCTTATAAAATTCAAACAAATGCTGCTCCTTTAATAACGATGATAGGCAAAATGTGCACATGACAAAATTTGTAAGTTAAACCGTTATCTACAAAGTTCGCCACTTGGATTGGTGATCGAATCGAAATTTCCAAATTGCTCGTTTGTTCAATTTTCAGATGCCTGTATTCCACTGATTGGGAAAGGTAGACCTTGGAGTGGGGACGTTGAATTTGCGTCTATGGTATACCAATGGATCTATGCTGATACCTATCTCGATTTCCACGACTTCTGGGGCGGATGAGAAATTGAATGTTACGTAGGAAAAATTCACTCAAATAGTATCTCATTATCGCCATATACCGCATCGAAAATCTCTTACCACATTTTTATGCACTACTCCCCGTCCCTACAGTGGTCAACCAACTGTAGATAAGCAACCTATCGTGCACATTTATTTGGCTCCAACAGGCTACACTTTCAGCATACCTATTTAGATAGGGTGGGGTGAAGGGAAGTCAATCTCGTTGTATAAAAACTGCGGAAGGGTGTTGAAACGTCACGTCGCGTCGCGTCAAATGAACGTTAATTCTGAAAGCTTCGTCGTCGACCGGACGAGTCAATCGGAATTACATTTAAAGCCTTTAACACGCTTTATTTTACTCGTGCCTTTGATTTTTACAGCGAAGATAAACGCGTATTGCGTTATCGAGGTGGATAATCCTCCGGCTATTCATCAAACCGGCGCCATTCCAAGCAACAGCAATTCGCCAGTGTGGGAGGAACAGTGCGTCTTGTGAGTGTATAGATTTTTTTTATATAAAGTGTAGTATACGAGTGTACATATATTTTGATCTGCGGAATAAATCTGCTTTAAATTGCATTAGCTTGTCGACTTCGTCGACGTTGTGATTTTTCTTTTTCTCAAGGATGAGAAGACCAAATGTAAGGGAGAGGGGTTTTTAATATACGTACGACGTTACGAGATCGTAAATTTTAAATTTATAAAACGACAGCTATTGAGTTGTATTTGCTATACAACTAGGTGTTTACTGTGTATTGTACCTACTTGCTTGTCCTTGAACCAGCTAGGTACTTTAGCTGAAGTGCATAGTACAGTCGTTAATTTTTCGTACTTCTAATTACTTAGTACTAACCCGCTTATGTTATTATTATTATTATTATTATTATTATTATTGTCGAAACAGTGACGTGAATGCCAAAACCAAAGAGATTATGTTCGAGGTTTATAATAATACGGGCCATAAGGAAAATGAAAAAAATCAATTCCTCGGATTGGCCATCGTTAGCGTGCAAGAATTATTGGAAAGTCCGTCTCAAAGACAAGTCATCTCTCTACAACCTCGACCGTATCAAAATGATAAAGTTACGGGGACCCTGACGCTGGAGGTATGTTTCTAGAGTTTTGTTTTATTTTATTACATATATAATTGATTATTTCTGCAGGGTGTTTCTTAAGTGGACGATAATATTAGGGAGGGGGGGTGGTACACCAGCTGGAGATTCATTGCTGCAGTATGGAAAACTTGATTTTTCATTTTAGATAATAAATTTTGCAACGAGGTTCTCTAGAATTTTGATAGTAACTTTTTCTCTATTGGTCCTAATTTGTAGAGGAAAGTCTGGCGAATAATTTGAGACCAAGAAAATGACGATTGGATGATT